>JAPEVF010000285.1:0-55055 GCA_029747585.1 Pleurotus djamor | reverse complement strand
CAGTTCGACCCTCAAACAGATCAATATTTTCTCTCTGGAGAATATATATTCTTTTTGCTTTTTGCTTCCCTCAGTAAGGATGTTGCTGCGCGGCGCAGACTGTGATAAAAGGAAACTGGTCCGTTTGAGGGTCGAACTGAGCTTCCCCGCGACGGTAAAAATAATGCATGTCCGACAAAACCACTAGACCAGACGACTGTACTTGCCATCAGTACTCCCAAATATAAGTAGCCCTGCTGCAGGGTCACCTCCCAAATTTGTCAGGTCGTTCCCATCTGCTTCTTCACCGAGATGACACCCCTAATTTGTTTCACGCTCCGCCGACTCAACTTCAGGACAATCTCTGGTGGCGCGTTTGTTTGTATATGTTTTATGCCAGGCGTCCTGGAGAGGACAACCCAAATCACGGAAAAACTACGGAAATACTACCACCCCCTCATAGTAAGTACCGTTGCCCACATAGTTGTTGTCCTCTCCAGCGACGTCTGGGTAGGAGGCTGGAGCAATATCATCAAAATCTGATCGCTTTCGTGAGCCAGGAGCTAGCGGGTTGAAGGACATATTGAATACCATGAAATATGTGCAGGCCCAGTGGACGTTGCAGCTGACTGGGATGGTCAGGGTTGACGACTGAGAACGCGACATAAGATATCTGCTCACGTTTCCAGGCGAGCCTTCCATACAGACTGGGTGAAAAGCGTCGTCAGTGGTAATAAGATACGATGTTCCCGAAACGACGTACGTGTATGTACAACTGATCATAATCGCCTGAATAATGCTAGCATCCATGTCANTTTTTTACTGGTCGAAGAATTCTTACATCAAGACTGAGGTGCACTTGAACAACTCTAGAATGGGTCGGATTCAAGGTGAACCTCGCTGGAGTCATAGGAAGGTTGCCTACCGAAAAATGACTGGATCCACAAGGCTAAATGGGTTATTCCAGGCCGACACCAATTGTGCATGTCCGATATAAAGCGATGTTGAGAGATGGAGGGTATCTAACAGCCTGGTCGTCGCGAATGAGTCCAATGTGGTTTGTTTGATTTCGTAGCCAATTACCAGAGACCCAGGACCTGAGTTTGGATTGACTAAGTAGGCAATGAGAGCGGTAAGTGAATGACGTGACGAACGAAAAGCTTGTCTAATCGAGTATCGTTGTGCCGGCAGATGTAACGGTATGCTTGAGCGCAAGTGATGCCAAAGAGCCTGAACTACGCAGTAAGGAATTTGTCCAGAAAGAAAAAAGAAAGGCCTTACAAGGTCGCCGAGACCACGCCGAAGTAAACAGGCCGGATGAGGTTTGAATTGATCTGAGTAAAAAGATCCACGTTGAGTTGGGTTAGAAAGTCCGGGTTCATCGACATGCTCCACTATATAATGTCGAGATGGTAGAGAAAACCATCGCTTTATATGGATTGGAACAACGTCCACAGTCGCACACATGGCATATCTGGCATATCTGATGAACTTTTGATGAGATCGAAACGCTGAACAAAAGACAAAGGCATCACGCACACACAAACTTGCGTCGTACAAGCACCTCAGTGACGATGTCGCTCGGAGGGTCTACAGGAGAACAATGTGGTTGCGTGATATGAATATGATGGACCCTCAGTAGCATTCTTTCACATCACCTGGAACTCCAAGGCCTTGATTTTCCCGTGCAATGATGGTGATCCACGGGGGGTTCCGAGCAGTCCCAGAAGCGCGGTACTTACCAACGCGGTGCGCCGACTGATACAATGATAATGGGTGACTAGACCAAGGTGAAATGGGACTTTGCAGAGACTAGCTATAGTAAACCACCGTCAGCGCATCAGAGACTCAGAAATATACGACAAATGATGGTCGAAAGTTAAGGCCCAGAACGCGTTCAACTCGGGCGCCTGGTCGCGTTGTTAAGCGCGTAATCTTATCTTATCTTATCTCGTGTACTTGAACTCGGCCACGGTTACCTGGCCGAGTGTGTTAAGGCCGATTAGCCTTGGAAAGTAGGTGGGTAGTATGTAACTACAATTACGAGTGCTTCTTCCCGATATTGGGAATACATTGAATAGGGTACAAATCTACAGAGGTACAGTGTCACAAGCATGACGAAGATAACCCGAAACACCCAATTGTGTGCTACACTCAGGATTCATTCTAAGGAAGAATCATCGGCGAAGTCGACGTCCACTTCGCGACTAAAGACAGGCTGTGTTCTGGGGAGGGTATCTGATCCTTTCTCAGATTTGCTTGATGCCAATGATCGAGTGATCGCGGTGAGCGTGCTGACATGGACGGTCATGTTGGTTTCCATGAAGGGCATGTTCGGGGCTTCTTTGCACCACAGACCGTGACGGAAGACTTTCCTTGCATTCATCCTTGAGAGAAAAGAAATGAGTAGAAGTCGGTAGGGAAACCGAGACGAAACGTACAATGCCAAGTATGAGTTCCCAAGAACTTTATGGCGGTCGATGATAATTAATAAACGCGGGGGAGATAAAAAGGGCCAGCAGCTTACTGCTAGGAAGGACCATCTGTACAGCGAACCACGCGAAATTGTTTGGCAATACGACGCACTACGTTCACCAAACGCTCACGGTCAACACGTGTTTAGCGAAGTAGCTCGTACAACTTACCGTCACGATGATGACGATTTGGAAAATACTGCATAAATCCGAGAGTAAGTCAGGTGTCAAAGATTGAGGAGGCACAAACCTGGCAAGCAAACCACTAGCAAGCAGGTAATGGCTTAAATCAGTAGCAAACATACGCCGAGAACTGATCGCTATGTTCAGTGTATGGAGCTAGTGTACAGACAAAGACTCACGTAGTGAAGTCGCTTCGACTTTGTCGGAGAAGATGGCAGATAAATATGCCAATGATGAGTTCTCCAGCGGCTGCTAGCGAGAGAAGGATGTATAACGTTGGCTGTTCGGATCATTGGATCAGTGTAGAGAGGTAGAAGGCGCAGTAGATGAACGTACACCGAAAACATGTGCGAACTGCGCAAAAAACTCGGGTCGCGCTTGGATGCGACGACTGGGAGGTGAACGTGAGGATTTTTCGTTGAAAAAGGATGCCCAGGAGCGTACACTTCGTAGATGGCGACTACAGAAGTCTGGTCAGTAAATTTCTGTATGGAATCCTCGGAGAGTAGACTGACAGATGCTCACGCCTAGTTGGATGGGTATTTGAATGGTTTAGAGCAAGCGAAGCATTGGTTCATACCGTAAATGGCCAAAATCATCGACATCTAGTCCTTTGGATGAACAAGACGAGTACAAAGAGACAGGTTTGATTACCATAAAATATGTGCAGGTCCAGTGTACATTGCAGCTGACTGGATGAAGCAAAGTGAGCTACAGCGGCCGCAGAAGCAAGATGGGATATGACTTACGTTTCCAGGTCATCCTGCCATAGAGCCTGGGGAGAGAGCATCAGAGTCGCACGCGCGTACTAGTCCTTGGGAAACATACGTGTACGCATAGCTAATCATTATTGCCTGGATAGAGAAGCATGTTTAGTATCTATTTCTGACCCGCAACTTGTGATAGTCCCCCTACATCAAGGCACATGTGCATTCGAATGATTCTAGTCGTGATCAACGCAGTAAGTAAGGCCAGCACGGGAATAGTGCTTGAAGGTTGACCTGAAGAGAGTCGGGTTGACTAGTTGCTGCGGGTGATTCCAAGCCGACACCAACTGCGAATACGCAATGTAGATTGATGTCGAAAGATGGAGGGTATCCAGGAACCTAGGGGGATTTGGATTAGTCGTACAGCGCTGATTTGATTGTTTGACCAGCATGCACCAAATTCCGAGAGCCTGAATTTGGGGATCAGAAATTGAAGGGGCCACAAATAGAGAGTGGGGCGACGTACAAATGACTTATCGAGCCGGGAATCATTGACATAACGACTAATGTAACGATAGGTTTGGACACAGGTAATGCCGAACAGCCTGTAGATGCGAAGGAAATAAACATCGTTTCCCTCCGCGGGCATGGATGCACCTTACAGCGTAGCGAAGACAGCACCAAAGAAGATAGGCTGAATGAGCTTGGAAACGAGTTGCGAAAGGGTGTCTGAGTCCATCTGAACTATTTTTTCCTGGGGGAAATGTTGGGAAGGCATCGGTGAGTCGGAGAATTTATAGACTGCAGCTCGGTCGACTTCGGTACACTCACAATCAATCATTCAATCATCAAGAACACACTCGATGAAACTGATCTCGGAAAACAAACGAGTGGTCACTAGCATCAAAAAGCTAGCGATCATGATAGGAACGATGTGCTCGCCGCCCACCCCTCACCGGTGTCACTGAGTGGGGAAAAGCATAGGAAGAAAAATCATATAGAGGCTGTCTTGATCACGGCGGATCCAACAGGAGGACTCTCGGTCTGAATTCGCGTAACGGACTTCATTGGGCCTATGATGGATTTCTGATTTGACGACCAAGAGCTTCGAGCAGTCATGGCGTTGAACTCGTATACGAGTGTGCCAGAGATCTATGTGAGTCGCAGCAAAGTCGCAGTGTCAATTGCGCACGGTCCAACCAGTGGTGGGTTGGAGACGCCGAAGTAAACCAAACATGCCAAGCCAGGAACGTGGTTGACGACGCGTGGAACCTCTGCGCAGCCGCATCAAGATCAAAAATACAAAGCCTCCGATTGGATTTCGTCTCCTCAGCTGAGCCTGACGAAATATGACTCCTGGTCCCGTTGTCTTCGCAGACTTATAAGAAACACCGCCGTAGTCCTGGAGGGAGATTGAGCTCACAGCGACGACAACCATGGGAGTTGGGTGGAATTTCCTCCATCCTGAACCTGCCCCTCCAGCATTTGCAAAAGGGACCGTACTCCCGGAGACGAATGCGTCGTGAGTCTTTCCTTATCTTCGATGGCACTCGGTCCCTGAGGGAATACATCCTAGTTGGCTATCGCGTGTAGTCTTCCAATGGCTGAGTCCTTTTTTGCGAGTTGGCTTCTCCAGGCCGTTGGAAAAGGAAGGTGAGACATCTAGCTTCGGAGTGGCGACACTCTTCTTGATTCCTCGGCAGACCTTTGGGAGTTGCCACCATCGAATCAAGCTGCGCAGTTGACTCAACGTGTCGAACAAGAGTTCTATCGAAGATGCGCACCTGAGCAGCGTCCATCTTTCTTTACCGAATCGACGAACGTGAAGGCTCTGAAGAAACCAGATAATTCCCTGTTCAAGGCTCTGCATTCGGCGTTTTTAGTTCGGTGGTGGATTGCTGGTTTTTTCTATCTGGCTTCGGGTATGTCTAATTCAGCGTGATTTCATATTTGACGCGTCGATGACACTTCCTACCCAGAAACTCTTCGTACCACCACACCCCTTGTGACCCGAGAATTCTTGACATGGCTCACGGAAAGCTACGTTTACCTTCGTTTACCCGTCGGTGCGGCCGAAGCTTTTGGAGTTTCGCAACCACATGGCGTATGCTTCGGCATTGGTCTTGCTTTCGCTGTGTTTGTTATGCAACGTGAGCTTTCAACGTCAACGTTCACCTATCTACGACAACCCCAACTGACCTATCGGCCGCAGAGCTCGCAAGTTTGGTTCGTATATTCTTACTGCTGCCGCTAATTTTGTCTTACGTCTATCCGTAGCTTGCCAACCACTTTTATCTTAGTAAGCCCAGTTCTGCAATTCAATCTAAAGCTCGGGTCTTGACTATTTTGACTTTCCGACCAGTGACCATGACAAACGGTCTTTGTGTTCGATCGAGTGTGAGTCCCGCCTGTTTTCGAGAGGTCCGACTTTTCCTCATCTCTATTTTCCAGCTCATTGGCGCCGTTTTCCGCAAATCACTCCGTCTTTCCGGACGCGCACGGTCCGAACACAGCGTTGGAAAGATCACAACAATGATATCTACGGATGCTTCTCGCTTGGACGAATTCTCGGCTTTCGCTCATGGGTGGGTGGTTTAGTGTAGCTTGATTCCGTAATCTGACGAAGGGGATCTAGAGTTTGGGTAGCGCCTGTCCAGGTTCGTATCAGGCCGTCTTGCGAAAGAGTTTTTTAAAACATCTCCGTCATAGATTGCGATCTGCATAGGCCTTCTTATCCACAATGTGCGTAATTCCTCCTTTGCGACGTCAAAGCAAAGTGTCTTATGTGATCACTCGGCGAACAGCTGGGCTATTCTGCTCTTGTTGGCCTAGCTGTCCTCATCGTCGGAATGATCCCCCAAGGAATCATGGCTGCGATCATCTTCCATCAACGCCAAGTTGGAGTCAGGTTCACGGACTCAAGGATGAGGCTGACGACTGAAGTTCTCCAAGGAATTCGGATACTCAAAGCGTATGGGTGGGAGGCATTCTACGCGCATCAGATTGAGAAGCTGCGCAAGAAGGAGGTTACAACATTGAAGAAATCAGCGTCAGTTGGAAATCTCTCATCTCCTCAGTTTGTCCTTATCGTTCGTGACAGCGCGGCGCTTTCGGGTCTCATCGCTCTAGTCACTGTCATTCCTGTTCTCTGTGCGGTACTTTCGTTTGTAAGCACTCAATTTGTTGAGTATGTTTCCCTCTGGTTAACCTCCTTCAACAGATAACGTACTCCCTCACCGGACACGACCTCAATGTTGCGATCATCTTCAGTTCCCTGCAGCTCTTCAACGTCTTGATGGTTCCAATGGCGACGTTTCCCATTGTTCTTGGTTCCCTCTCTGGTGCCATCGTTGCGATGAACCGTATCGGGACCTTTTTGGTAGCTGAGGAGCTTCCTCCTGCTTACCCCGTCGACACAAAGATGAAGTATGCAGTGGACCTTGATGGCGATTTTACGTGGGAAACGACTGAGGCTGTCGCTGCCAAGTTCAACGACCCGACGTACAAGGAAGATGAGAAGAAACCGGATACCCCCAAGACTGCGACCCTTAAATCTAAGAAGTCGGACAAGGGTGGTGGCACGGAGAAATCGTCTAAAGCGGAAAAGCATATCCATGAGCATGTCTCAGATGTTTCGAAGGCTAATGGTCCGACGAGGGATGACGATAGTGTTGAAATTGATATTCAACCATTTGCACTGAAGGGACTCAAGTTTCGTGTTGAGCGAGGTCAGTTCGTCGCCATTGTTGGTCCGGTAGCGTCTGGAAAGGTATGGTTTATGTTTCCCTCATTACCCAGTATGTTCCTGACCGACACTCACTAGAGCTCCCTGATTCAATCACTAATCGGGGAGATGCGTAAGACGAGTGGACAGGTGAGTCCCATACAGATTCTGATCGCGTGATGTTCATCAATGTCATTTAGGTAACTCTCGGGGGAACGGTATCCTATGTTCCCCAACGCGCCTGGATCCGTAACGCTTCTCTTCGCGAGAACATCCTGTTTGGGCAGCCTGTAGATGAAGATAGGTGAGATTAGCTAACCATCCCCCCAGTTGCCCACACATTGAGATGGGTGATGTTGGCAGGTTGCGCCAGGTTATTCATGCATGTAGCTTGGACCATGACCTTTCCGTTCTCCCTCAAGGGGAGCATACGGAGATCGGAGAAAAGGGTATTAACCTCAGTGGTATGTGCCTATAACTCTCGCTACGCCAAATGAACTTGACGCGTCAATACTAGGTGGCCAAAAGGTATATGAATAGTTTTCGGTGCATGACCAAATAGCTGCTGACATAAATATAAGGCTCGTGTCTCCCTTGCCCGAGCTGCATATTCGGAAACAGATATCGTCCTGCTTGATGATCCGCTTTCTGCCGTTGATGCCTATGTAGGCCAGGCTATCTTGGAGAATTGTCTCCTATCAGGTCCCCTCGCACATCGCACAAGAATACTCGTCACCCATGCCCTTCATGTCCTTCATAAGACGGATTACATCTACGTTATGGACCACGGTGAAATCGTTGAACAAGGCACTTACCAAGTGAGTTCCTTGCTTTCATCGTGGATGCAAACGAGACACTTACCATTCCAACCTTGCTAGGATCTAATTGCCTCCAATGGCGCTTTCAACAAGCTCGTTGAAGAATTCGGCTCGCAAAACAAAGCGAATGTGACGTCCGAGCCAAACGCGAAGTCGGCCAAAGCTGTCCCTCAGTCGAAGGCACCGCTGAACGTCTCGGGTAGCCAGCCTCTGATGCAGGACGAAGAGAGAGTTACTGGTGCTGTCGCATGGTCTACGTACGCCAAGTACCTACGATATGGCGGTGGCATCTTTTGGGCTCCGCTGATCCTCCTCCTGCTCATCTTGGACCAAGGCGCATATGGTGGGCGCAACCTCTCTCTGCCTGACTACCACATCCCTTCTGACTCCCTCCCCACTCTGACAGTCGCGAATTCGCTCTTTCTCGGGTTCTGGACAGCAGGCAGCATTTCAGGTTTCTCTCAATCAAATTACATGACCGTATATGGATGCTTAGGCGCTGCGAGCGCTCTCACTACCTTCGCTTTGGGTCTCGCCTTCTCGTGCGATGTTTAGCTCTTGTATAAACTCACGCGTGTTCTAATGTCATCACCCACAGACTTTCTGGATTGATTGCTGGGTTCAACTTGTTCAAGGCGGCATTGTCCGCCGTTCTCAAGTCGCCTGTGGCCTTTTTCGACACCACCCCGATGGGTAAGCTGGTGGTTCCTTCACCTGTGGCTTGTGCTGACCATACCTCTAGGAAGAATTCTGTCCCGCCTTTCCAAGGACCAAGACGTGCTCGACAACGAACTTGCAATGGTTATGTTCAGGGTGCGTTTTGTGACCTCTCTGCCGTTGCTCGAAGCCTTGATATGCTGCCCTTAGCTCCTTGCGACTGTCGGGTCTTTGTTCGGCACTGCTGGCTTGGTATTTTATACATTCCCTTACCTTGGTATCATCTTTGCGCCCATGATTGTAGTCTACTACGGCGTCGCTGTCTATTATCGACGAACATCGATAGAGACTAAGCGACTGGATTCGTTGATGCGCTCCACTTTATACGCTTCGTTCTCTGGTGCGATTTGAGTTTACCGGCCCCCATTCTCTGCTAATCCCTTCGACTATAGAATCCCTTACGGGCCTTTCGACCATCCGTGCTTATCGCAGTCAGGTAATTAGCAAATCTCCCGATGCCTTTTTCGCAAGCTTATCTGTTGCCAATAGGAATCCTCAGTCACCCACGCACAACGTGGTCTTGACATGCAGAATCGTGCATACTACATGACCTTAGCCATCCAACGATGGCTAGCTCTGCGCCTTGAGTTGATGAGCAACATCTTGACATTGGGCATTCTTCTGTTCTCTGTGGGATTCAGAGACTCCGTCAATCCTTCAAGGTCGGCTGTGGTCCTTACCTATACCCTCGCCGTGTCGCAAGCTTTCGGTGAGTGAACCTGCAAGGCAATTTTCTCCACTTGTTTCAACGATACACGCAGCCGAAATGATCAACCTCTTTGCTCAAAATGAACAAAATATGAACGCCGTTGAACGTATCCTCACATACACGGAGCTACCATCTGAAGGCTCGCCTTCGGATACCCCAGACTCCCCACCCCCATCATGGCCAGAGAAAGGAGCAATTGAGTTCTCAAACGTTGATTTCGCTTACCGCGACAATCTCCCCCTCGTCCTGAAGAATGTTAGCTTCAGTATTCAACCGGGTGAAAAGGTTCGTTGTCGTTGGCTTATATCAGCACTAGGGCTACCCACTCACCAACTAGCGTAGATTGGAATCGTTGGTCGGACAGGCTCTGGTGAGCGTATGTCGTCAACGTGCTCCGTGTACTGCTAAACCTTTCACAGGAAAGAGTTCCCTCATCCAAGCTTTGTTCAGGTAATGGACTTCCTCCTTGTACACTCTCACTGGTTTCTCATTTCTATCTCATAAAGGATGACTGAACTGCGCGATGGAAAGATTGTCATAGACGGCCATAATATCCGAGACGTCGATCTTGCAACTTTGCGAAGGCAAATGGCGTTGGTTCCCCAGGATAGCACCCTCTTTCTCGGAACACTGCGCGAGAACCTGTGCGTCGTCATTATTTCGCCATTGTCCACGCTAATGTAATAGGATCCTAGGGATCCTCAAAACCTGCGAACCGATGCCGAGTTACTGTCTATCCTCCAACGCACTGGTCTTCTATCCAAGACTAACGTCAATGACACAAATGCCGAAGACAAGTTTAGCCTTGATTCTGTCGTGGAGGACGAAGGTATCTTGCATCCTTGAAATTGCTGTTGTCCATTCCCGCTCACTGGAAGGCGTAGGTGGGAACTATAGCGTAGGGGAGCGACAGCTCCTGTCCCTATGCCGTGCATTGGTCAAGAACAGTCGAGTCATCGTTTTGGTATGTGCCTTCCCTGCACTACTTTTTGTACTCTTCGCCCTAATATTGCCACAGGATGAAGCCACTAGTAACGTCGATGTTGAAACGGATTCTCGTATCCAGCGTACTATTCAAACCGAATTCCGCGGGTCAACCTTGTTATGCATTGCTCATCGCCTGAATACCATCGGTGAGTCTTTCTGATGACCGCGTTGACTTTCTTCGCTAATTTGTGTCAACTAGCTTACTATGACCGTGTCCTCGTCATGGACAATGGCCATGTTGCGGAATTCGATGGGGTCCTCGATCTTTTTGATTGTCCTGGTTCTGTTTTCCGGGCACTTTGCGATGAGGCCCGGCTTACCAGGGAAGACGTCTTGAAAATCCGAGGTGATGCTCAGATTCATGCCACCGCGACTGATGGCCCTTAAAAATCCTCTACATATTTCTACTCATATACCCTTACCATAAACGATATCCCCCACTCATTGCCCCTGGTCCCCCCAACTCCAATTTATTTCAATATCTCCCCACATATTCACGAGAATGATCATGATGCATGATGTCGCCTACACTACCATGTTCAAGCAACACATCGGTGGTGAAACGGTATCATGCTTGCCTTCCATTGCGGTGTCAAAGCAAGCGGCACGGGTTCGACTCCCGTCCGATGTACTTATTCCTGGGGTGCACAAGCAACGGGTACTTTTTGAAAGATAGAATGACAATAGCGCAGATATACCGTCAGCGCATTCGTAGTATGTACATAGGGTCCTGGTAATGTACATTAGCTACGATTCGGCGCCGGGTTTGTTTAACGCGTCTGCAACCAGCTCCAAAATGTCTTTCACCGACTTCCCTACATTTTGAGGATTCTTGGCAATGGCTTGCCATGTGGGCGAGTGATGGGGTTCCGCTGCTATGCATCGGCGAACGACCTCCTCGCGATATTCCTATGAGAGTTGAATAAAAACTACAGCGCGAAGATAAAGAAAGAACAGATACCTCAGTCCCATGCATCCTCTCAAAGTTCAGCCACCAGGCCCAAGATTCACCCCAATCTTCGTTGATCCCAACCGCCCTTCCAAACCATGTTCGAGCTTTTTCAATCTTACGCTCCGCCCAAAACAATCGTGCGACCGTGCACACGATAATCGGATCGTCGGCGCTTTTCTTGAGAGCGTCAACACTGCGAGTTTTGCGCACAGGTCGAGGTTCTGCCCATATAGCCATGCTCCAGAGGGTACCTGACGTGGGACATTCTTGCAATCCACGCGCAAGCATTGATTTGGCCTGAGCTTGAGCCTGGGCGGTGGAGCTGGTTTTGGCAGCACGTTCTTCCACACGAACGGACTCAGCCCATAGTTCGTCGTTTGCTGGGTTAACAAGACGGGCTTTCTCCAGCAAAGCTCGGGCTTTGATGCTCTTCCCATCTCTCTCCTCTAAACGACTAGCCAGTATCCACAAGGGTATAGACTTGGGGCAAACTTTGATACCAGCAGCATAGGACGCTCGTGCATGCGGGATGCTACTCCGTGACTCATGTATCTGGCCTTGGATCATGTAAAACTTGGCAAACTTGGGGAACTTCGCGAGAGCAGCTTTCAGCGTTTCAAGGGCAGTATCGAGTTGACCTTGTTGTCTTTCGAAGACTGCGGATTTCATCCATATCTGGGAGGGATCAGGACAGGTATATAACAGAGGCAGGAAGGTGACCTACCCGTTCCGTATCGGCGACACTCCTTGCACGGGTCAGGAGCTCACGCGCAGCGCCAGATTCGCCATTCTCTGCCTCTAATTTTACTGCAGCTAACCAGATCTGTTCACTCTCAGGGTTGGCACCGAAAGCTCTCGCCAGGACTTCGCGAGCAGCATTGACATCGCCAGATAGCCATTTCTCCTTGGCGGTCATGAGCCACAGAACCTCGGCCTGAGGACAGTGGTGCACAGCGCGCTCAAGGATAGCATCGAGGGACTGCCTATAAAATGACAGGAAAACAGGTCAAGATACTGGTCTCCGAACAAACCAGGGATCGACACACCTATTGCCATGGGCCTTCTCCAGTTCGGCAGCTCGCATCCAAAGGGTACGCCGACCAGGGAAGCATCGTAGGGCATAAGCGATGATAGCCCTAGACGTGCCGACGCGACCACGACTTTCAGCCGACTCAGCATCACTAAGCCAGATATCCAGTTTATCATCGTCGCCAGTCTCGCCTGCGCCTTCGGCATCTTCGAGACCCATCCCAACACAAGCTTTCACAATTGCCTCGCACGTCCTCGGCGAACCATCCGCTTCACACCTTTCAGCTTCCTTCAGCCACTGTTCTCTCGTCAAAAGAACTTGGTGTCTTCGCAGCTCTCGGACGCCGGCCTCAATGGTCTTGTCGACAAGTTCAAGCTCCTTGGTACGTTGCTCGGGAGTTTTGGTCTCACCCTCCTTCTCGCGGTCAGCCTCTTGTTCTAGCAATCTGCCCGCAGCAATCCAGATCTCGTGTGAGGTAGGGATGCTCTTACGGGCTCGATTGAGAACAGACTTGGCCTTTTCTGGAGTCTCCAATCGCGCGAGAGCCAGCCAGAGGTCGACAGATAGAGGGATGACCTCAACCGCGCGTGAGAGAAGGATACGGGCGTCCACTGGCGAAGTTTCCAAGTTCACCGTCTGTTTCCATAAAACGACAGAATTAGGTATGTGCTCCAAAGCTAACTCGTTGAATGAGGAACATAAGCGGAGAGTTGAAAACACTTGGACGCACCTTTACGTAAA
Organism: Pleurotus djamor; assembly: GCA_029747585.1. Classification (NCBI taxonomy): domain Eukaryota; kingdom Fungi; phylum Basidiomycota; class Agaricomycetes; order Agaricales; family Pleurotaceae; genus Pleurotus; species Pleurotus djamor. The sequence goes on along the minus strand of JAPEVF010000285.1, from coordinate 42,034 downwards.
ACCCTCTTCTTAGACTTGGCGTCCCCCTCCAGGTCAGCAGCAGCAAGCCAGATCTTCACACTTTGGCTGACGTGCTGCACAGCGTTAGCGAGTATTACTTTCGCGTCCTGGTTGTTCTAGCACAAGAGAAGTTAGCATGAGCATGACGGTGCAGAGATGATGGGGCGTTAGTTACATGTAGGCGAGCAGCCTCCAGCCAGACGTCTTCACTCTTTGGACACATTTCACATCCCTGCATGATAGTCTTTCTTGCAGCCACCATCCGGCCAGCATGCTCCTCTAAGCAAGCGGCAGCGATCCACCCAGGCGCATGTTTCGGGTTTGATTTGACGAGTGAGTCGAAGAGCATGCGCGCTCGTTTGATATCCCCAATTTCGGCTGAAGTCTTCAAGAGAGCAGAGGCTGAGTCAAGTGAAGTGAGATAGCCCCGAGGGTCGATCGATGTTGAAAGGCCTGACGTCGTCGATGTCCCCGCCGATACCTGTACTACGCCTGAGTCAAACCTGAAGATCATTTGGGGGACAACGTACTTGATCCAGTTTCAAGGAAAGAATTTTGTCTCGAGCTTGACCAATCTCCACAAAATTGGTCAGAGTACCCGAGTCTGCTGGTGTTGCAAGACCACCGTTCTATTCCAAACTATTAGACTCTGGTAAAGGTAGACGAAACACACGTACCTCCTGCTGCATTGGATCCAAAGAGTTTTCGTACTCCCCTTTGGATCGGTCTCCTACAATGACACTGTCCGGTACTACGAAGCTCCTTTCATCTCGTCTACGCTTGCGCCGCGTGAGATTGCCCACCTCTGGTATGTTCTCCCATTCATCGTCTGTTACGGATGACAAGCCACGCTTCAAGTCCGAGAATTGTTGTTGAATTTTCGGTCGTTCTGCACGGTATTTTGCTAGCTCTTCTTGCTCCCGAACCTCCCTGCGTGAGTCAAAGTCAAGGCTCGTTAGAAGCGATACGTGGAAAGCTGACTGACCTGCGAGCCCTTCGTCGAGCATCCATAGCCACATCCACCTGCTCATATATCTTGTCTGCCTCCTCGTCATCCTGCTCGTAAGTCGTTCCAGCAAAGAGTCCGTATTCATTGTCCGGGTCTTGAAACTGGTCGGGGTCAACTTCTGCTTCTTCCCCTCGCCGTGCCTGAGCCTCAGCAATGACTTCCGCAGATGGGCCTTCGCGAGCAGGTCCAATATCAGAACGGGTCGTAAAACCTGAGGCTCTGAAAATAATATGAGACTCACGCTGGTAATCTGAGAAACTCGACTCACCCTCGTCCCAGACCTGCAACGTAGGATGCAGGCGCCGGCATCGACAGGAACGCCAGCTTATTTGGTTTATTTGACGCCATCTTGGGTCGTCTTCAATGTCCAACGATGGTGGAGGAAAGGAACAGGTCGTTTGGCTGAGTGAAGCACGAAGGAGGCAATTTCTGGTCAACACGTGACGCCAATGCTCCTGGATAGCCCCTAATTACGGTTTTGGCGCTTGGCGCTGCCAATTTACCTGTTCCCTTTTATTCACGACCAGTGCTACAATCAAACCAAGATGATGGTATGTGGGATGTACTTTCTCGAAGCTGTGAGCTTAAATTTGTCATAGAACGCTGACATTGAAGCCCTTGTACTGTCGGGCGAGCTGTTCAACCCTTCTTCGCGTTCGTCGTCTCCCCGTCGGTCGCCTTCACCAGATTCTGGATGGCACGACGAGCTACTCAATGATGGGGCTGAGAAGGCTGCTAGCGCTGCTCCTGATCCTTCCAAAGAGTCAATAGGCATGGGACCTGGCCGAACTGGTGTCAAGGGTGTGATCAAGGACCGTGACGAAGCTGTGAGTCATCCTAGAAGGTCTGGCGCCACCACGGTCTCATATCATGCCTAGAATGAAATAGAGCGCAATCAGTCGCAGCTGACCGCTCGAGAGAAGGCTGATCGGTGGGAACGAAGTAACCTTGGAGGTAAAACTTACCTCGAGGAGCAACGGGAGAAGGCCCTCCTGAACGAAATATACGGTCTTGAGGAGAAGGTCGATCAGCTCGTCGTGGATGAGAAATCCAGAGGCAGAGTGTCCTCTGACTTTGACCTCTTTGGAGGAGCCAAACGAGGTCGATTCGGTCATCTGCGTGAAGTGGGCGTGAAAGGCTTTGTGAACGCCGTAGAAAAAGAAGATCGGGGCGTTTGGGTGGTCGTACACCTGTACGATCCAGTAAGTCTGCTTCCTCTCGCTAGCTGCTATACAGTAACCTCTTGTGCCAGTCTCTTGATCGTTGCTATTCTCTAGATACCACACTTTCCCAGCTCGCCCGAGCACATCCAGAGACAAAGTTCATCCGTGCGCGCGCGTCGAAACTCGGTTTTACCTCGTCGTCGTCGTCGTCATCCCGCCCCAATCCAAGCAATCGTATCCGTCGGGGCTTATCTACTATAGACTCTGACGATGAAGACGATCCCTATGCTGACGATGACGCAACCGACTCACGTATTAGTGACAACAAGATCCGTCACGATTCCTACGACGAGAACAGCGATGAGGGCGAGCAAGACGAGTCAGATGACGATAATGTTGACTTGGACATGCTTCCAACCATGCTCGTCTACCGTGACGGAGAGCTGGTGCACAATTGGGTCCGAGTCGACTGGGAATTCGGTGGGAGCGATAACAGTTCAACTGCGATGGCAAAAGGTATAGAAGCTCTCCTTGACAGGTCAGCCATCTAGCAGTCCCTATGTGCCCTCATCCGTTCTAATTCGATTCTCCAGTCACAATGTCCTTTCGCATCATGGATTCCGGAAGCCTGTTGAAAACGGGGAGCCGTCTGGCGACCTCACTTTCTCAAACAATCTCGGACTTCCTTCGGACGATGACGATGAAGATGAAGAACTTCTTTGGAGCGACTAGCGTTTATCTTCCCTCGTTTTCGTGCAAACTTTGCGTGTAACGCGTCTGATCTCTAGAATATTGTATATATATGTAGTATATATGTAATCAATCAGTGTAGCTTTATAGAAAAACATGTATAGGGAGAGTACAACCTTAGACCTAGAACCCATGGGCAAACAGGAGGCGTAACAGCCTGTAACTTTTGTGTAACTTGGAAGAGTCCATTACCATTTGCCAATTATTGCCAGGAGTCACTGGATCCACCTGCAAACACTCTCCATCCTTCTTCGCCGTGCCCAGTGTCTTCCTCGAAGCCTACTTCTACTATGATATTAGCCTGCAGTCTCATAAACTCAACATAAACTTGGAACGCTATTGGAACGCTAACTCTCAATGCAGCAGCATTGCTGCGTGAACCCGTTCCCGTGACTTCCACGTGACTATCAGTGGACGCGGCAGTCACGCCAGGTACTTAGGCTCTTCCTCTCTTCTTCACTCTTTTCACATGTTCCGAACTGAAATCGTCTGTCAATGGGCGCTGCGCAATCAACTCCAGTGTCGGGAGAACTCAGTGCGATCCTCAAGAACTCAAATCGTCCTGATCGAGAGGAAACGATCTCGGCGGTAGAAATTAGACTCATTTCTACCTCCAATTCTGAGATTGTACTCGAGAATGACACCACTCCTGAGCGCATCGACGACTTAAGCCGTGAAATACGCGCCTGGACTAATACTGGCGGTATGGGTGACGCCTACGTTGTTAATGCCAAAGCTGACGGTCCCATCCTTGACGACACGGAGATCGCCTTCGAGCTTCCATCTGCGATGCCTTCAAATTTCGATGATTCCAGCTCCCAGACTGCTTCTGGAATTATTACCCACGGATTGACCAACACGAACGCTCGGCCTGATGACCGTATATTCACTGTAATTTTTGCATTGACGGCGAACCACTCTACAAAGGAGGTTATCGAGTCTGCCTCAAAGAAAATGTTGCTGTCTTCTCGCGTTGAAAAACTACGCCCTGAGACCACTGATGTCCGGCCATCAGCGACGCTGGAGGATCTAGTCGCTCTCCCAGGAATATCCAACCTCATCAGGCGATTCGATGAGCGGTCGGAAGCTCTTCGTGCCCTAAAATCGGGCATAAAGTGTGTTTTGTCATCTTAGCTCATTTGTTGAAAGGTCACTTTATATCCAGGTATGCGTTTGTATGCCTATCCGACGGATCAATCATGGCTATCGAAACCGGAGTTGTAGAAGCCATCGGAGGATCATACAATTATCTTCAATTTTCACTACCAACGTGCCTCAAGCCTGCCCACGTTGAGGACTACTCCTCTGGCACGATCGAAACCAACATCGACGGTACGATATGTCACTTTGAATGCCTCAGTGAAGGATCTCTCGTGCCATTGGAGCTTCCCTTCAATGGGAACACCGTCCTTCACATTGCCTCTCCCATTCTCTCTCATATCCTTTCTATCCTTCCGGCATCGCATATGATCTCAAAGGTTCTCATGTATTCACCCACTTTCGTCATGCTCGCTTGCCAGTTGGACCCGAGCTGGGTGAACATTTCTAATGTCCGCTATTTCATTTCATATCATGAACACGACCGCGTCCATATCATTGGGGTCGATTCGAAGGCAACTGCCCATGCCCTCTATCAATCTATTCCTAATCAATGGGCGAAGATAGCAATAGATCGGTACCACCCGAAGGTACGTGAACCAACCTTCATTACCAGCCTCGAATGTATCACCTTACTGGAAGACTTCAGACAAAGATTGCCTCCAGTGGGACCGAACTTTTTACCCAACAATGCGAAGCCGCAGTCGAGCGGTTGCGACCCTTCGTCAAAAGCGAAGGGCTACACCTTACAACACCCTTGACCACTTCGCCTTTCGTCATTGCCTTCCACCATCAAGGATCAATCAAAATGCTTGGCTCTAGCAGCGAGGACACTGCTTGGAAGCTCTACAGCCACGTCTCTCAGGACTGTGCTCGAGCCCTCGTGGATAGGCGTACCTCAGAGGTGCTTGCATCATATGGGATATCCAAGTGGACTTCTCTCTGCGAAGATTGTATATCTCAACTTCCACCCGTCGATACGACCGTCCCTCTCCTCTCAGCTACCTATATCGTGGCATTTCTCCAGGGGAATGAAGTTATGGCCATTGGCTATGACACTCTTGAAGCTGCCCGTGATACCTACAATTCCATCTCCATGTCATGGGCAAAGACCCTCCGTTCATCAGCTCAAGTGCGTCCGCCTTTTTTATGGCATGCGAATAGTCCTTTGATACTATCTAGTTAGTGTCATCGCATGGTCACAAAGAAGCAGTCCAGCTCTGTAATGACCAAGTGACTTCGCTCTTTTCCACTCGGCAGGTTGCACCATATCAGAATAGCAGTCACGTCGTCGCATTACACATCGACCCTATGATCCGACTCATAGGATTTTCCTCCGAGAAGGCCTGTCAAGATTTCTTCGACGTAGTTTCATCTACCTATGCCCGAGTTTGTATGAACACATCCGAAAATCGCGTAAGCAATCTCCTTCCCCAAGAATTCCCAAGAACTCAGGTCTTTGATTAGGTTAAAATCCAAGCTGGCGGAGATTACTTTGTTGAGCTGTGTAAGCGAGAGCTCTCGCGTCATTGTGGATTCTCTGCCACAGTACCGGCTTCTGAAACGAAGTACGTTGTTTCCTGCCACGCAAAAGACAATATCTACCTTTTTGCGTGCGCCTCACGCGATTCCGCGAGCCGTGTGTATGAAGTAATCTCCAATTCATATGCGAAACTTGTTGTAGACGTTGCGAAGGCCGAGGTATGGAATTGATGGCGTTATATTTGTCCTCCTACTCACTCAAGATAGGTTGTATCTTCTTACGGCGCTGAGCACTTTAGAAGGCTCTGCGAAAGCCGCGTGCGTGATGTCCTCGCGTTGAATCGCACAGCCTCTCTGTATACCGCAACATTCGTCGTAGCCTTCACTGTTTCGGGTCAGGTCAAACTCGTTGGTTTGTCTTCTCTCCTCTCAGCCCAATGCTTGTATCATGCTCTCCTTGAGGATGTGACCAAGGTTATTGTTTACAGAAGATCCCTGAAGGTACGCTCGTTCACTCACCCCGCCTTCATTGCAATTTTCCCTCGTTGAACCGATTTCTGAGATGTAGGCTTTGTTCTCCGAAGGACCTCAAGAGGACGTCAATCGTTGTGCCCAAAGAGTCTACCAACTTGGAGCCCTCGATGACGGAGTACCTCTAGCTTTCGCGAGCCATCTTGTTATATTTCATATCCGCGATACAGTGGTAACCATCGGCTTTTCTAATGGCGACGCCTCGCGCATGTTTTACTATGCAATCTCCAAGGACTGGGCGAAGGTTCTTCTTGAAGGATCTGAGGTACGTGGACATCCTCTGCCTTTCGTTGTGGGGCCTCTTCTCACTTTCACCCCCTCAGGTCCTTTCAAAGCATGGGCGCGACTCGATGATTGAAGAATGCATCACGTCTCCACGACGGGACATCGCCGTCTCTCTGGAACGTGCTCGGTTTCTCCTTGCTTTCCATGTGGAAGACTCCGTCGGGATACTTGGATTCTCGGATGAGATTCATGCCTTTGAATCATATGAAGCCATCTCAAGTAAGTGGGCAAAGGTCCTATTCAATCGTGTCAAGAATGAGGTAGGCCGCATGCTCGTCAGTGTGTTCAATCGCTGACGCTTGCCTAGGTCATTATGTCGTTTGGTAATACTTACAGCGTACAAGATTGTATGGATATGATCAAGTGGGTGTAATGCCACGTATCCCGCCCTTTTTACAGACCCCTGTGTGTGATGCGTCACCACAAATCGTGAACGACCACAACCGCGAGATTGCATCGTTGAAAACGTTTTTTCCTCGTTGAAACCTGCGTAACTCGAGGTGGTCTGGGTTCGGTGCTTACATTGGGGTCAAAGGAATGATGCCTATTCGACGTCCTTGACGTTCACGTCCCCGCAGCTCCAAGGACCGGAGCTTTGACGCCACGGAGGAAATACACACGTCGAAATGTAAGCCCGTTCACGTATCCATCATGAACATTCTCGCTTGCTTACAAGTACTCCTGGGCAGCCCTTGGTAAGTAATATGGTTCGTGTATGGTCGATCGATTGAACCTTTCCCGAGCTGGACAGGTTTTACCACAGTATCGTTGATGTTTTGTCCAAGAACGGAAGTCGTCGGCCGAATCCGACTAAGCGTGATGGAACACCCATCTATTCTGTGTTTGGAACTCTAATTCTCACCCGATGGGGCACCATGTTGCCACGGCGTGTTTTCACGACGTACTTACAGCAGGAGTGTTCTCAGAAGATGACCGTTTCTTTCTTCCATGCCCTTCAACTTACTCCCCATCGAAATCCTAGACCATATATCTTTCTTCGTTCCACAACGAACAGACCTACTTGCCCTCGGTTCAACGTGTCGGACTCTCCAATGTATCACAACTCCGCGTCACACTGAATATCGGAACATACGAACACCTGTCTGCTCGAATATTTGGCAGATCATCTTGAGAAAGCACGACCTTGCCAACAACATCTCACAGCTCTATGTTCAGGACCTGCGCGACTTCGTTTCCACGCCTTTAGACGATAGTTGGTCGTCTATAGTCGTGCCATCAAACTACAACGAAGAAAGTGAAGCTAATACCATTCCGATGATCGTTGAGGCGATCTCGCTGATGAGAAACCTCGTGTCCTTAATCTGGATGCCTCGCCTATTGCATCCGGACGTTGAGCCGTTAATCTGGAAGGCAGTCCAACACTGCAAGTCTCTTCAAAATCTCTCTGTGAACTATCCGCCGCCCTGGTACTTCGGCCTCATCGACTTGACAAATCCAGTAAGCCTGTGTAACAGCTTGGTTTCATATTCGGACTTGAACGCGTCTTTAGCTCTGGTCCATCGCGGGCCTGACTTCGCTGACCCTTGAAAATGTATCATCGCCCATATCCCATAAACACGGCGACTGCATCAAGTCTTTGTTCAAACAGTCGGCGGGTCTTGAGGTGCGCATCTTGTCATTCTTGGCTCGTAATAATTGTCTGACTATATGTGAAACCAAGACACTGACGGTCAACAACAGAGGAATTAGTGGTATCCTTCCTAACACACCTTTCTCGCGGCTCCGACGACTAAGCTATCGAACCTCCACTCGAGATTACATTCCCCTATCTCTGCGCCCCTGTCCCTGTTTGACTACCTTCTTGGACTCGCATCCATCCTTGGAAGATGTCGAGTGGTTCGATTCTTTCCCTGCGCTATTGTCGGATGATGCCCTCCCTTCTTTACGACGGCTATGGGGGACAGACCTGACGAATGGTGTAACGAACATTCTCAATACGCCCAGCGCTCAGAAGCGGCAGATTGAAAGCATCGGTCGCCTCCGCCTATCCCCACAGGTGTTCCATGGGTTATCCCAGATACACGCCCAGTCTCTACTTCGAATCGACGTCAGTCACTTCCCGATAATCGAGGATATTGGCTCCTTAGCAGATATGTTCCCCAACTTAACTTGGCTGCGAGTTCCTTCTCGGGACTATCGCGATGATTATGCTGATGTCACCACCAAACCTATCATGACTGTACGTCACTCAAACTTTAGTTCTTTACGAAGCTAACATATCGCGCGCCTCGTTCAAGGCGGAGTGGCCTGATTTGATATCACGCTTTGATAACCTTGAAGTGTTCCACGGCGTTTCCTTCTTCATGGACCCCCTTGATGCCGAAGAGAACCTGGAGCGTGCATCGTATCTACGCACGCACTGCCCAAACCTCACGGAAGTCGACCATTGGGACTCTGATGCCCAAATGATCATTCGGATTTCCACGGCAGTCAACGAGTTGGATCCACATTCGCCGTACTGCTCGGATTCACGCACGTCCTCGGAGCCAAAGTACTTGATACAAGAGGTGGGGATCAGGAACCTCGAGGATAGATACGCGTGGCGGGCAGATACATATTGATGCTTACATTTGTCTCCATAGCAAGACCTCCCACAACTACACTGACAACAATGAACACATCAAACTTCGATGCCTGCTTGCCGCGTATCTTTCACCGGTTGGGCGACACCCATAGGTCAATTTTCTTCGTGAATCGCGCGCGCCAGGTACAACACGAATGTCCTCCATCTCGATTTGATGATGTCTGACGGACCCAATTATCGGACTGGCCGGGGTAAAATCCGTGGCAATAATTGACAATGTTGCTATGTTGGTACTCCATGATGCATGTTACTTGATGGTACCTCCCTGAGTGGGGGATGATTCACCGCACAGGCGACGGTCAGGAACGTGACAATGGCATCGTGCCATAGCCTTGCATGATGACCATATGGCCACCGATGTAATTACGGAAGGTTAAGCCCTTCTTCACCTAAACTCCTGAATTGACACCTTCCGTTCGAAAGATGGCACAGCGACGATTCCAGTCGCGTGCAATGTGGCTAATACAAACAGTAGAGTTTGACCGGGCGATCACTGGTGGCTATCCGGCGAGGGATATGATGAAGGCTCAACGTCAACGACAGAACCCATCAGTGGTATGTAATAGCTCTACCCAATGAAAAATCTTGACGGGGGAGTCGCATGGACCGTGACAAGCTGAGATGATTCCTTTCAGAAGAGGAATAATGGCATCATTGCCGCCGTGGTAGACAGTTCTCCCAGAGTCCTGGGCTTCTTGATGGCGAAGTTCATCATCAAGTGGTCGGTTCCGTAAGCAACAAAAAGGTTTCATGCAATCGTGCTTTACCCAGGCATTCTTTGTGGAGTCGGCTTTCATTTGTTCATGTACCGGGGAAGGACAGGTGAGCGAGCCTCCTACATCCTACTACGACTCTTCCTTAACGTTGTTCTGAAGGAGCTCGACAACCAGCTCGAAAGCCAGCAACCTCTCGCGCTGAGAAACGAGGAGATCAAATCAGGCCTTGATACGGGGAAACGTAATACCCAAATAAACTGGTAAGATGGCGGTGAACCTAACGACGTTATGCCTGATGAGCTCAATAGACTTCACAGGTTCCAATGGTCGGCGATGTCAGCTACGCAAGGACGCTCTTAGAGGGGGCGAGACAGCAAGATGAACCAGCGTCGGCGTCAGCGTCAGCGTCTCCAGGTGCACCTCCATCACATCCTCCGTCATTCGACCGCCGTCGACCACCCCACTCTTGCATTCCACTCCCAYTTCAGCTGCCCGSCRTCAACTACATTGAGATCCATCCGGTCCTCAAGCACCCTCTTGACGCCTCCATTGCTTACGATCTTTCCCAGGTGCCTCCGACTCCGAGCCAAGAAGCAGAGGCAAGGACATATCGAGAACCCGCAACAGATCCGCCGCTTCCATCTTTGACATTTTTGATAGATGATATAGGCTTTGTGGCTATCGCACACGCCTCCATAATGGTAGGGTCGTTGGCGGCAGTGACAGTCGAAGATGTTTTGACTACGCTTCACCGAGCACTTCATCAATCAATGACAAGCGATGACACTCATTTCGCGATGCCCTTTCATCGTCAAGGCTGGAGCCATGGCTTGGAGCTACGTGAGGGCCCGACTAGACGTATAGACCTGCTTGGAGAGCGTAGATTGTTTCTCGGACTGTCAAACAAAGATGGACAATCTGACATCATGACGGTGCACATTGGTTGATGTAATGGACAAGTAGACTATAGATCCGAAGAAAACTTATGAGACTATGTAATTCGATATTTATGTATCTATGTAGACACTTTTGGTGTGCCTGTAACCTTGGACATTGATTTATGCTCGATTTTGCACCTTCAGCGGAATAGGAGAATACTCCTGTCTCCTGATCGATTCCCCTCGTCGTCTGACGTCAGGGCGTCGTCCCGACTGCGCCCTGCTTTCCATCTAAGGCAAGATGCTTGCTACTTTCGATGTCTCGATATCACATGCCGAGCGGCATCCATTGTTGGTGCGTCCTATAAAGTGCACATCGCGCAATTGAGACATCGCGTATAACTCTTTCCTCCCACCCCAATCTCCCCAGCGTAATGATGATGGAAGACAGTGCAGACAGCCTGGTCGTCTCGAGGCAAGCTCTGTCGCGTGCCGTTCGTGCAGAGAATCGGTTATAATCTCCAGTCGCAGTTCCTGTCAAGTCCTAGATAGGCTTTACGTCCAAGAAAATTCAAGATTCGCGACGGATAGGAAAGGAATTTTCACGTAAGCTCAACTTCTTTGGCAAACGTTCGACGACGGACCAACCATAACACTTTGAACCATTCTAATCCCGGATCCATCAGTACTTGAATTTAGAGTTTCCTGGGGCTTCGCCACTTCGAGGCCTTGGCGAAAACGGTCTCACGACCGCATATTCGACATATTGCTGGGGCGCTCGGAAAAATGCTGCGGATTATTGTGAAAAAANGCTCTCGGATGAACGAGGTGGTGAGCTCCGTCCGGATAACGGTCGAGATGAATTTGAGGCGGAATTGGAACCGCCCTTTGGCCCAATCACATGAGCCGAATTGCGCCTTTGCCTGGCACTATAACGGCAACTCAATTGGGAGCGTCAACCACCTCCTCTCCCTCACACCTTCTTCAGACATCCTCCTTCGAATCCTCGACGGGCACAACGCGCAGGGAAAGCTCCTCGTCGTTTTCACTGGCGACTTCTCAGAAAAGGAGTCCAACACGTGGTCGGATAAAGCCGAAAGCAGGCATCCTTATCTTTGGGACGCGTTGGAACCAGTCAACATCAAAATCCTTATCTCTACGCTCCTCTACGCCAACTCTTACCCAATTCTCTTCCTTGGAAGAATTAAGTAAACAATCATGTCCGGGTCCCACGGTTCCTACAACACTTCCTCCGCATCCGTCATGACTGAAGACGAAGAGGACTGGGAGGACTACGTCAAAGGCGGATACCATCCTGTAAAGATTGGTGATGTATTTTCAGATGGGCGATATGTGGTCGTCCGAAAGCTTGGATGGGGTCATTTCTCTACCGTATGGCTTGCGAGGGATCAAAAGTGCGTCTCGTTTCTTTGCAAAATCGACGAGCCTCTCTGTCACGACTCTAACCGAACGCAAATCTCCCCAGAATGAATCGTCATGTCGCTCTTAAGGTTGTAAAANTCAGCCCCACGATACACCGAGACTGCGCTGGACGAAATAAAGCTGCTACAACGACTCATAACATCAAATGTCCCGCCTGTTACCCCATCTCCAACCAATCCCAACCCTCCGCCTTCACCATCGCAAACCCACCCCGGCCGATCGCATGTCATCAGTTTCCTGGACCACTTTCGGCATAAAGGACCGAACGGTGTCCATGTCTGCATGGTGTTCGAGGTTCTGGGCGAAAACCTACTGGGTTTAATCAGGCGACACCAGAACAAAGGCGTACCCATGCCTCTTGTGAAGCAGATTGCGAAGCAAGTCCTTCTCGGTCTGGATTACATGCATCGGTGTTGCGGCGTAATACACACAGGTTCGTCCCCTTAATTCTCCTCAATAGCCAATGTCGCTCACTCGATTACGCACCAATCCCTTGGCGTTCCTCGCCCCATTCCTCAAACTTTGCACCGGCCCGATGTCATTGCTCGTGCCCCAACACTGACCCCTCCACAGACCTCAAACCTGAAAATGTCCTGATTTGCATAGACGATGTCGAGTCGATCATTCAAGCGGAACTACTGGCAAATCCCCCTAATTCGAACAACCCCAATGCTCCCAATGCGTCGCGTCTAGTCGGCGTTCCGCCATCCAAGGGACGTGGAGGAAATCAAACACCTCGTTCTGAGTCGGTGTTCATCACCGGTTCCCAGCCGTTACCAAGTCCCAGCTCAAGCTTTGGAAGCAGTCCTATGCTCGACAAATGGGCCTTCGGTATGAGTAAAATTGACGGTCTCGGCGGTGACAGCAAGCCTGGTAGTTTTGGTGAGAGTAGCCGTGTGGGTAGTCTGATGGAGTTGGGATCCGCTGCCAACTCAGACTCGTCGAAAAAACGGGCGGACTCCACGGACTTGGTGCAAGACGTGTCGAACGTGACCCTCGATGGAGGATCTAGGTTCGGCGAGAGGGTCGACGTCAAGGCAGCTGCTCCGACGTGAGTCAACGCTGCTTCTCCCGTGTCTCTTCTTCTGCGCATTGCCAAGAGCCTTCATCTGAAATTTTGCGCCTTCCTCAGGGGGCCCTCTCTGCTCTCCCAACAAGCCCCGAAAGCCAATTCTCCCGCTTCAGCTAATCACACGAGCAATCCATCTACATCTACATCAGCATCAGCTACAACAACATCGACGACTGGTACATTCTCAAGTCTGACGACATCAGACTCAACGTCTACATCAATATCTACATCGACTCGGCCACTGCCTATAAATAACACTACAGGTGAGGCTTCACCTTCATCTCACGTTCGATGCCCTCTGACCTAGCTTCCCGTTTAGGCTCGAGTACGACACAAGATGCCGTGATGTCTGGTAAGTAATTTTGCTTGTTTATATCGTGTTCTTAGTCTGACTTCAAGTCCTCGACAAGGAATTCCAAGCTCTGTAATGTCCGTCGACAGGCAAAGCACGGCAACGACCATAGAAACGCAAACATCTTCAAGTAGTGGCATGTTAGAGGGAACTGAGCGGATAACGGTGAAGATAGCCGATCTCGGAAATGGTATGCCCACTTAGGCTGTTTCGTCTCTGACCAGTGGTAGCTTAAACCTTTCTATCAGCTACGTGGGTAGAACATCACTTTACAGACGATATCCAGACACGGCAATACCGGTGTCCGGAAGTTATACTCGGGTCGAAGTGGGGTCCCAGCGCTGATATCTGGAGTGTGGCATGTGTGGTAAGAGTCTCCCGTTCACTCATATGGTCTCGTCGTCTCACTGCGACGTCCCTAGATCTTCGAGCTCATAACGGGCGGCGATTATTTATTTGACCCCGCTTCCGGTTCAAGATACAGCAAAGACGATGACCATATGGCTCAAATTATTGAGTTGATGGGCGAAATTCCCAAGAGCATCGCTTTCAGTGGCAAGTACTCGAGCGAGTTTTTCAACCGTAAAGGTGAGTTTCACACATATGATATGAAGCGTGAGGCTAACGTGTTTCGCAGGTGAACTTCGCCATATTAACAAACTCAGATTCTGGCCTCTCGAGGCCGTTCTCCATGACAAGTATCTGTTTCCACGCATGGAAGCCGACGCCATCACTTCCTTCGTCACACCCATGCTTCGGCTACACCCTGACAAGCGTGCAAAAGCCCATGAGCTAGTACACCATAACTGGTTAGAAGGCATCGTCGTGCAGGGTGAGATAGACGTGATACGGAGGGCAGAGGAAGAGGAGGCGCTTCGGAAGGTTCGAGCTGATTCGAAAGCACGGGAGGGAGAGCGTGGTGAAGCAACACCGATGGTTGAGGATGGGGAGCCACCGAAGACGAGGGCGGCGGTGAAGCGGTTGTCGGCGATACAGCAAAGTGAAGAAGATGCGATGAAGCCCGTCGGGGAGGTTGTTGCTGTTGACGATGAAGCAGAGTATGAGGGTCATGAAGAACCTCGTGTACAGCACCCGCAGAACGCGTACAATGGGGCCCCTCGACTACACGCTGCCCCCGTTCCTGTGACCTCCGCCGGAAAGGAGAACGCTGTCGACCCGAAGAGACAAACGTCTTCCGGTGGGTCGCGGAAGAAGGGACACTGATATCCAACATTCCGTCATTTCTGTTCTGTTCGCTCTGTTGTATTATGTTCGTGCTCGTGTAAGTATAGAATATCGCTCCTTTGTGACATAGTGTGTACCAACTACAACTGCATCTTTTACCCATCTTTTACCGTGATTTACGTTTTCGTGTTTTTCTAGATTCGACATCTTCCTATGTTGTTCAAGTAGACTCGTGTGATGTAGGTGCTGGCCTAGAAGGTCATATTTTCTCGGTCGGAAAAGACATGTTGAGGCTCAGAAGTTCAGGAGCCGAAAGCTTTAGAACTCGGAAGGGCCGTCTGCGTCGGCAAAACCCTTGCTTGTCTCATTGTTGTTGAATTTGCAGTTGTGGAAAGTACAAGTAGATGCATACTTAGAAATAATAGTGAAGTCAACGAGCTAGCCCACGTAATCCATGCTCCCCATCATGACAACCGACAGTGAAGCTTGAAGCTTGAAGGCTCTGCTTGAACTCAAAAAGTTGAGGCGCTGACACCCAGGGAACTCCGTATTCCGGACTTCAATTCGCCAGATGCTCCCCCACAACGATTGTGCCAGCAATTGAGGAAGTGCGCCGCTTTGCCGGCTACCGACACTGGCCTCCATCCTCGATTGATGTTGAACCATTCCCTTCTCGATCGCGCCACCACCCATCCATCCAAGTCGTTCTGAAGCATGGGGGTAATCCCGTGTGATGTCTCCACAATCGAAGAGCCGAGCGAGCTACACACATATAGGTTAACAATAGAAATTCCATGGATAGAAGCGAAAATGTACACACTAGCGAATATGCAAGAGAAAGATTCAGCACGAGAGGCCGCGATAAGGGCGTTTCCCAGCGTAGCCTGGTAGGAAGCAGTTCCACTACTTCAAGAGGTGAGTAAGTTGAATCGGGGGCGAGGGGCTAGTATGGTCCACGGGCGGATGTGGACAATATTGAGCAACGACCACTCTATAGAAGGCATCGCGGTGACTCGATATGAGATGTTCTGGCGTAGACGTCCGACTGACATACTTCGGGAATGTCAGATCTGAGCCATACTCGCCCAGAATCAAGTCCAATTTCTTAGTAGTTGCTGGTGGCAGAGTTAGAACGGCGTGGGGTCCTCGAGGAACTCAGGCCCTGCTGAGAGGACTGACATGGCGAAGACCGAACCATCGGACACCATTGACAACGTCAAGGCCACAAGCCACAAGGAAGATATTCCTCTCGGCCAACACTGGTTCCGCGACGAGTGTTGTGGCTAATGTCTGCGAATCAGGGCTGTCCCTCTCTGAATCATGCGCGAAACTGGATCAAAGACCTCTGAGTACTGAGTAGGTTGATCGTGAGCGGCGTGTGGTTATAAGTCCTTGCCGCCTGGGATGTTCTTCAAGTTCTAGTTCAACGAGTGGTTGACGAGTGGAGTTGGGCGCTCAAACGCTCAAACGGCAAACGGCAGCGTATTTTTCACCTTTGATCGTCCGCTTGGATGTTGTGTGCTGCGAGAGGATTACTGAGAGAACGTTGAATTTGAACCTTTGGAATGCGATAAGATAAGATAAGTGTCTATTTGGCAAAGGCGTGTCAAACAAGCATGTAAACACCGGTAAATATTAGGCTTCAATTGTGCCCAACCAGAAACCCTTGACAAGCAAGGGGACTTATAGAAGGGTACGATGAGCGGGAGGGGCATTGGTGTTCCACGTGACGCCACGCAAATACTGTGACCGACGCGTTGTATCGCCGTCACGTCACAAACCGCCCTCAAGCGTTCCACTTCAACGGCGATCGTACCCACTGCTCCAAGTCAAAACATTCCGAAGAACCCCAAAAGGACCTCGAGATACTGCTCCGCGCAGGGATAGGCATGCACGACAATTCGCTGCAGTCCCAGGGTTGTCCTCATGTAAGTACGCATCTTAGACAGTGCACTCATTGATGATTAATGACCCAGAAAACATTCACTATATCTGAGGGAGATCAATACCAGGTTTCTATCCGGCTCGTCGAATTCTGAAGCACCAACTTCGTGATGCACGTCGGGAACCTTAGCGAACAAATATCGAATGTACTACATACCGCATTCTCTCGTCAGAGGCTGATTTCCTGTTTACTCGTGAGCGCCCTGGCCAATTTCTTGGTGAAATTGGGCTGGCTGAAACGTATATTTGATGCTTTGACAATTCGACCATGATAACAGGCTATGTGATTCGGTTGTACTCGCCCATGTTTGAGCTCGCTGTCTGGCTTTCTTTCCGCTTTCGTCGCCGGCATGTTCTTTGTTCAACAACCTCAGGTACACTCTCGCTCGAAATTCGAATAGAAACTCGAATAGTAACTGACTAACCAAAGGACTCTTTATCGCGATTCTTTTGGCGCGTGGTCACCTTCCGGTCAACTAATTTTGGAATCGGTATGTTTTCCACGGTGCCATGTAAGAAGACTAGTAACGCTGACCGTGATGATTGGACACATTCACTCTTAGGACCATCAGCTGGTTTCTCATGGACTCTGGGGCAGCCATCACAGTCACCGAACCTTCGGGTTTTCTTCGGTTAACCCCACACTAAAGCCTGACGGAAAAACTTCGGAATCGTTGAGACGGTGGTCTGTAACCACCTCTCTGTCCATCAGCCTCCAGCATTCAGGAAGCATTCAGGATTGCTATGTTCCGGCGACAGACTCCGGTGTACCGTGTATAAGAAGGATCATTTGAGGGGGAAATCCCCCTCGTTTCTTGTCCCCACAATCATGGCCCCTTCCGATTTTAAGAATGCGGATGTTGCAGATATCGTGAATAAGCTCACTACGGATGAGGCTATTCTTTTGACCGCTGGCGTTGGCTTCTGGCACACACATGAAATCCCAAGGCTTGGTATTCCTGCAGTGAAAGTGAGTGTGAAGGTATCTCAGCGATATTAAACGTCTGATCTTGTTTGCGATGACCATAGGTCAGTGACGGTCCTAATGGCATGCTTTTCATCATCACCTTTGAGAAGTCATACTAATGACCGAGCTAGGTATCCGCGGAAACCACTTCTTTATGGGCACCCCTGCCAAATGCCTTCCTGTACGTCTTCGTTAATGTACTATTCTCGTTGTGCTAACAGTTTCTACAGGCTTCCACGGCAATTGGCTCGACTTGGGACACGAAACTGATTGAAGAAGTCGGGTTGAAGCTTCTTGCAGCTGAGGCTAAACTTCGATCTGCCTCTGTCATCCTTGCGCCTACCTGCAACATCCAACGTGTGGGTCGATCTCTATTTTTCTAGTCGTTGACATCGTCAATTAAATCTGGGTTTATCACAGAATCCATTGGGTGGAAGGGTCAGTCGTTTACGGAAATACAAACCGATGCCCTCCCTCATGCGTCCCCATTATACAGAGTTTCGAGAGTTTCGCCGAAGATCCTGTTCTCTCAGGTATGATTGCCGCCGCCTACGTTAAAGGCGTTCAAAGTGGCGGTATAGGGACTACTATCAAGCATTTCGTGTATGTCCTCGTGCCTCACTTTCCAATAGCTCATCTCACTCTATTTCATAGTTGCAATGACAAGGAGAACGATCGGCTGGGTTACGATAGCGTTGTTAGCGATCGCGCGCTTCGTGAAATTTACCTTATGCCATTCATGCTCGCGCAGAAGTACGCCAACCCTTGGGCGATGATGACGGCGTGCGTTTCGCTATTCGCGCGTATACCTGTCACTGATAACGATAAACTAGTTATAACCGCGTAAACGGCACCCACGTTTCGGAGAGTCCTTTCCTACTCCAGAAGATCCTTAGAGACGAGTGGAAATACGATGGAATGGTAAGGAATAGCGTCCTCTGGTAATACGTCGGTGAAACTCACTTCGATGCTCCACACAGGTAATGAGCGACTGGTAAGTCAAACTCTTCTCAAGCCACGGAAGCTTCGCACCGCACTGAGTGCTGAGTGCTAATCATACCACAACAGGTTCGGAATTTATAGTATCGACCTGAGTGTCAATGCGGGATTGGACCTTGAAATGCCTGGGACGAACAAATGGCGTACCCTCGATCTGATGAATAGATCTATCCAGTCCAGGAAGCTTACGGCTCGTACTGTGAAATCGAGAGCCAAGCGAGTATTAGAGTTGGTCAAGAAATGTGCAAATGGAGCACCGGAAGTAAGTTGTCGATCCAGTGCCTAGTATGACCAAGGTTGAACGTTTGAACACCCATCGTACAGATCCTTGATGGCGATGGTCTGGAACGTACGGTTGAGAAGGCAGAAGACAAAGCTCTCATGCGTCGTGTTGCCGCAGAGTCTATCGTACTCCTCAAGAATGATAACAAGGTCCTTCCATTGGACCCCAAGCAGTTGAAGAAGGTTGCCATCGTGGGTGGTAATGCCAAGGCCAGGGTTCTCTCCGGTGGAGGCTCGGCGGCGTTGAAGGCTTCCTACTTTATCTCTCCATACGAAGGCATTCACAACGCCCTCAAAGCGGCCGGCGATGTTGAAGTCACTTACAGCGAAGGCGCTCGAGGTACTAATTGCATTTTATGATGTCCTTGATTGATCACTGACTTGCACGCCAATAGCTTACATGACCATGCCCACCCTTGACTACGAGCTCTTCACTGAGTCTGGGAAGCAGGGCTGGACGGGCAGCTGGTACAGTCATGAAGACGACGATAGTATGACGAGGCTAAGCGAGCCCATCCATACCCAATACGTCGATGAAACCCGTATATTCATTAGCACATCCACCCCGAAGGGTATCACGCGCAAATGGTCTTTGATTCTCAAGGGCTACCTTCGACCCCGCCCATACGATGTTGACTTTGAATTTGGGTTGACCACGGCTGGACGTGCTAAGGTTAGCACTCCGTCACATCATTGCTGTTCCCTTATGTGACTGACCTATTTTTAAGCTTTACGTTGATGGTCAACTCGTGATTGATAACTGGACACGCCAACGTCGCGGGGAATCATTCTTTGGTGTTGGATCGGTAGAGGAACATGGAATATTCCCAATCAAAGCCAATCAAAAGCATGAGATCGTTGTGGAGTACTGTAATGTACGCGCCCCTGCGGATGGTGATGAAGATGAGGCAGTCATGGACAGCAACCCAGGCGTACAACTTGGAGGCGCTGAAGTCCAAGACGCCGACGAGATGATGGCCACCGCCGTCAACTTGGCCAAGGAGGCGGACGTCACCATAGCTATTGTTGGCCTCAACGCCGACTGGGAGACCGAGGGCTATGACAGGACAACACTGGCTCTGCCTGGAAGGACGGACGAACTTATCCAAAAGGTGGCGGCTGTCAACAAGAATACGGTAGTCGTCACCCAATCGGTAAGTCAATATGCTGAACATCCTTGCCTCCTCTTCCTGACCGTCTGGTTTAGGGTTCCGCCATAACCATGCCTTGGATTGACTCTGTATCAACACTCGTCCATGCTTGGTACCTTGGGAACGCAACAGGAGATGCAATAGCTGATGTGATCTTCGGAAACAAGAATCCATCAGGTAAACTCTCCATGACATTCCCAGCGCGCCTCGAGGACGTGCCCGCCCATGGACATTTCCATTCGGAATCAGGCAAAGTGAGTTGCCCTCTCAACATTGATAACTTCTACTAATCCCCCTTTAGGTTCGCTATGCTGAAGATCTATACGTGGTATGCTGAGGTTTTTCATCCCTCACTGCGGGCCGTATACTCATCTGAACCGCAGGGCTACAGACATTACCAGCATCGCAACATTGCGCCGTTGTTTTCCTTTGGGTACGCGAGGGACTTCTCTTCCAAACTCTCTGCTAATTTTCCCGCTAGTTACGGCCTGTCATATACGACATTTGCATACTCGAACTTGGAGATCGGCGAGATGGAATCCACGACTGACGGGCCCACGGTCTCCGTATCACTGACCGTTTCAAATACCGGAACTTTGGTCGGATCTGAGGTTGTCCAGCTCTACATCAGCCAGCCGGATACGGCGTCGGTGACTCATCCTGGCCGACAGCTCAAAGCTTTCGCCAAACTTGTCGACGTCCAACCCGGTCAAGGTCAACAAGCTACCTTCACTCTGGACAAGTACGCGTTCTCCTACTGGGATATCGTCAACAATGTGTGGGTTGTGGATGTAGGTGCTTATGGGATATATATCGGTCAGAGCAGTGACAAGATCCTGCTCGATGGAAGTGTGCAAGCAAGAACGGCATACGAATGGAATGGCTTGTAAATTAAAGGACGCGAAAGACTAATCGTGTAGCAATACAAACCCTGTAGAATATGTACTCTCAACCATCATCCCCCTGGCCAGAACCAGTCAAACGCTGTTGTCATACATTCGGTGATCATGCTTCGTCATCTCCGTGTTGTTTGATGAAGACTGGCCGCGTAATTCTGATCTTGAAGGCACCAAACCGGGAGTCGCATACAAGAACACCGCGAGTACCTCTGGTAACGCAAGTAGCGGATACCAAAGGGCTTCATTGAATTGGACATTTTGGTGTGTAGTTGCTGCCATCGAGTAGCCTTGTCGTATCAGGAGCAACAGCGAAATTGCTAGGAGCACCCAATTCCCGTGGGTTGCATGGACCTTTGACTGGGGATTGGTGTAGGCTATTGCTTGTGGAAGCGTGAGCGGGGCTCAGCAGCTTTAGATGAAGGTCCTCACCCAAGTGCTCAGCCTTGGTGAACAAGAGCGTGCGATACGCTTGCAATACGGTCAACACCAAGAAGATGACCGCACCAGCGATGCGAAGACTGTGTCCTCGATTCCTATCGTCGCTTGAGCTGTCGACGGACGTCCCCATCGTAGCACCCACAATTCCTAAAACCACCCCAGCAGTAAGGGTGAACCTGAACATCATTTTGTTGCGAGTGATACGGGCAATGGGCCCTTGCGGAAGGGGGGCGTTCGACAAAAGTTCCCTAGTTCCACTCGTAAGTTTCTTCACTATAAAAGCCTTCCGTGATACTCGACACTTGCCTGTCCAAGACCAGTGTATAGGCTGAATAGAGTAACCCAAAAAAGCCTGCGCCAAGCAACACTTGGTCGGCGATGTACAGACTTAAATTGGTCCCAAATGTGTCCGACGAAGCCAGCAAGGCACGGATGATGAACGCAGCCTCTCGAACTAATAAACGGACGGGGTAATTAGACTCTGTTGAGTGAGAAGGAAAGGGAACATACGTACTCGCGCAGAACAGGGTTAGGATGATCAATACATAAGTGGGCGATCGGACGGATTTGTAGGCGAAGAAAGCTACGCAAGGAGCGTATACGACGGCAAAGACGATGGCCCCAGCAACAGTGTGGATCCCGAATAGTGACGCATAATTGGGATCTGGGGTCGACATGGCAAGAGGGGTAGTAATGGGGAGGATGATCGCAAAAAAACCGCTGCCTTTATGTGTTCGGCGAGAGGGTGATTGGGTGAATGTAAAAGAAACAAAGCAGCTATATATAAGCATCGAACATTAGAGGCGCAACGGGCGGCGAGTTGCTATATTTACCGTCTGATCAGGAGACAGTGTGATCTATTATTTGATCTACACGAGCAGCTGCACAGTGCAGCGTCCTCATTCCGCAGCTTTGGATTTGACAAACTGCGAGTCAGCTACGCATTTGCATGTGTTCTAAGCGACCAGGTAAGTTGGTGGGTCACACTGTGCCGTTTATTGAGCCGAGAAACATACAACAGAAGACGGGGGCTACCTGTGAAGTTTCTGTGAATGGTCGTATGGACGTGAGCGCTGATTCAGGGTCCTCGGTCCTAGTTCACTTCGAGCAGAGTGTATGGATCAAACGTGCACCATCGGTTATCACTTACTTCCACCTCCACATCAAGTAGGGTCATTGGGAGAAACCTCGCTTATCACTGATGGGGTACTGCCTTCCGGCATCATAGTTCTTGAACGGCATTATGGGTGGTAGCAACATTTTTTCCGTTATCTAGGGTGCGGACGTCTGGAGGCATTGCTCTCTAAGTCCATGACACCATCAGCAGATTCATATCCCGATAGCCTCCTCGAGACATGAACTCGAGGGCCCGGTGTTACAACAACATCTTCATCTTCGTTCTCGCTCTCTGAGTCGAGTGGGGTCTCAGGGATCGAGGTTAGCGGTGGAGGTGAGCTAACGCGCGGTGGCTGCGAGCTATTGACAGGGCGAGGTCGATGTTCCAACGCCTTCTCAGGAATCTACGGGATGTGAGACCGGTACGTTTAATGAATATGGGATACGATAAGGGCGGAGACGCACGGGTAATCGAACCAAGTAGGCCATGAGGGTAGCAATGGATGCAAAAATGAATACGGTCTTTAATCCGGAGTCGTATGCATCGCGGGCATGGCGTTGAATGTCAGGGGGTAAACTTCCGACCAGCGTGGCGGAACGTCGAATTTTCATGATAAGCTATGCAAGTGAGAACGTCACACGTCAATAGTTTATCCATCCATCTGCATCGGGCATAGCTGAAGGGATAAATACCTCTTCTGATCCAGGGCCATGAATCCGGGCACGCAGCTCAGCGTCAAGTTTGTATTGAAAGATCGCTGAAGAGATGGCAACGCCTCCCACTTGACCTGGGAGGTGTTGAGAAAATTATCATGAACGTACGGAAAGGAAAGGTTTGACTTACCAACACCTCTGAACAGCTGACCAAAGCCAGTTCCAACAGCCATTTGGGATTCTACAAGGAAGCGTTGGCTATGAGCATTCCTCCAAATACGTCGACGGAGACGATACCAGGGAGGTGTGCGAGTAGTGCGACTGGAAAACTGGGTGAGCTCTGGAGACTAGGCGTATCTGCATATGAGTGTGACTCACTAAGCATCGTCTGCAGTACGACCGCGTTGCCAAAACCAAGGGGGATCTGAAAGAGACCGGTGAGAGACGATTGGGTCCGATGGTGAGAATTACCAACAATGCTGAGCCACAATTGGATGGGACCAGAAGTTTCGCGCATCTGGATGATGAGTAATGTTGCAAGAAAAGGGAAAGCGCCGAAAGTGATGTTGATGAGTTTATACCTTCCCGTGCGATGCATCCACCACCCCGCGAACATTGACCCAATCGACATTGATATACTGTTTGGAAAAAGGTGGGCACCTAATATCCTGGTGAGTGATTTTATCCATTTAGTTTTAGAAGGGGACAAACCGGCCGTAGATGCGCTCGTCAGGAGCACGGTTTGAAACCACATCGGAAAGAAATACATGATCGCGAAGTTACAGGTTGCAACCAAATAGTTGCTGATCCCCACCAGCACAGGTATGCGCTGGCGAAGGAGCGAGGGGGCTAGGACAGGTTCCGGTGCAAACCGCAGTTCCACTACCACGAAGAGTACAGCGAAAACAGCAGCGACAACAAGTGGCGCAATCACGGATGCATGCGACCACTGATCCTCGCATTAGAAGGGGAACGAGGAATGAGGTGCGAATAACTCACGGCAAGGCCTTCGTTGTATTTTGTACTAAGGAAGAATAGCAACGATCCGACCTATTTAGAGGTGAATGATGGGCATGACGAATATGAAGGCAGAGGACTGACCGTAATCAAAAGGGTGATGCTGCCCCCGTAATCGATACGTTTCAATACTTCTTTGGTACTTCTTCCTTTTCCCTAAGAAAGCGGATATGAGATGCACCGGTGAAAAGCTGCGTTGAGCTGCGTACCGGAGTTACATAGTTTAGATTGAATGATGTCAGCACGAATGCGAGGAGGAAAAGTGGCAGCTGGATCAAGAATGCAGCGCGCCAACCAAACCTACGAAGATTGATTAAGAGGCTGCATTCGGGACGAGAAGACGATTCGTTACCAGTCAGTGATTATACCACCGAGTGGACCACCAAGACCCATCCCAAGCTACGGTTTTCGGATTAGAGACTTGAGATTTCTGAGCTGATCGAACTCCTTACGCCATTAAACACACTGGCGACACCTTGGGCGAGGCCGCGAGACTAGAAAATCATAGCGCTCAGTGTCTACACACGCAACTTAGGGATCAACCCACCCTCATGCTATACATATCACTGATGACGATACTGCCGATAATAGAGCATTAGAAGAACATTATCAGATGCAGACCCAAAACGGACTAGGCGGTGAGGTAAGGCTGTGAGAGCATTCGAAGACGAGTGATGCCTGATGCTCTCACGTGTGCCCCTCCGGCCGAAGTAACCTTCGGATCCCCTCGGCGCACACCCGATGCTAGACATCCAAATGAAAAATTGAACTCACGAAGATGTAGTGAATATACCGCCCCCACCCAGGCCGGAGAGCTAAAGATCATATAAACGGTTAAGTACTAGATGGTTCCAGGAAGTAGGCTGAAAACCGCACAAATCGGGCTGCAATGAGCATTTCCATATTCGTCGATAGTCCACAAGCCAAGGTTCCTAAAGCAGCGAATAGAACAGCTGTTTGGTTGGCTCCTTTGCGTCCGAGCACATTGCAAAGACGGCCATACAGAGGTGTAAACGTGCAAGTAGCCAAGAGATACCTTGAATGAGCGCGAATTCATATGATTGTCAGTGGAGGTTGAACGTTGAGCGTTGACCAAGAAGTACGTACGACGTTCCTAGCCAGCTTGCTTGGTTAGACTTCTGAAATTCAGAAGATATCGATGGTAGCACTTGCAAATTAAACCAGTCAGCTCCGACCTGCTAGAAACGCGAAAAGAGTAACTTACTGGTGGGAACCAATGTAGCTATCCCCCGGGGGTNATGGCGTTAGACCATTGCAGGCTACTTCAGAAGTAGCTTACCATTCAAAGACTATCAGAAATATGGGGAAAAGACATCCTGTCAAACGGATATCCCAAACAATGTTTCCATGCTCACGGATAGAAAAGTTGCGGTCCAGAGTCCGGCCAAAATCGTATAACGGGTGAACCGATCAATTTCCAAGGGTCCAAGACGACGTCGGTTCTTGTCATAGCCCGCTTGCTGGGCATGCGCATCCTGAAGCAACGGTTGATGTTCAGACGACATTGGGGATCAGTGCTTCAAGTGGCAGGAAGACAACCAGGCTCACCCTGCCAAGCTTTGCTTATTTGGTTCGAGAGTGTGCTGAGTCAGATTCTCCTGACGAGAGAGGGGCAACGTCCCAAGGCGTCAGAAATGAGGTGCTCAGGCAAATTCAAGGCGCACTCTAAGGATTTCACGAAATAATCATGGAATGGCGTACATGGAATGGTGTCGTCCCTCAAGCATCGTACCATTTCAAATTGGACTCGGCCCATCAGGGGCTTCTCCTAATTAGCTGCACGGCCCGAGACCATTATGTGGCCTCACGGCCTCATCTCCGAGTCCGAGTCCTGTGGAATTGACACGGGAAAACCAGTCAGATACACGTAGCCCCCATGCTGACTCACGCATATGGGACGTCCAAGTGAGGGTGTAATCGTCATCCCACTCACCATTTATATCTTAAGCTTCGTCTCGTGAACTATACAAGCTATAGATAGCCCCTACAAGTTTTACATCTATGGTAGTCGATTACCTTTCCTTTGACGTGACATGTACGTCTGGCTTGACTCCTCAGGCTTCATGGCCGAGGGCGATTCTATTCATGAGTACTGGCTCTTCATTTTTAACACCAGGCGTTGAAGCCTTCGAACCGAGCATTCTGCTGTCTCCGCCGACACTTCAAGCTACCCATAAAGCAGATGAGTCGGTTTTCGGATCGTTCTTCTCAAGAAGAGGAACGACAGAGTTCGTTGCCCTTGGCCATATCAGTGCCTTTCGCGGAACTCAATTATTACAGGGTCTCCACAACGACATCACTCAAGACCCTCCTGAAACAAGGTATTCCTGTCATCAACTTAATTTTGCGTCTGGTAGTCGTGTATCAGGCGCCGCCGTCTACCTTCGAGTTCCCTACAGCTAACGAACATAGTCCTACCTGCTGAATCGGGAAGGTCTCCCTCAAATTCGCCAGGCGAAGCGACAGCATCGGACCTCAGAAAACAATCATGAGCAAGTTATACTCACCTAGAACCACGGATTCGAGTCTATGTTTCCAATTCATAGGCTACAGCCCGCAGGGCTAAGTCTACGTGGTCGAATGTCCTCTCTCATACCTATCTCTCCTGCAGTCCATGTGCTCCACCGCTAACTCGACTTTGACAAACCGCCCAATCTCCTGGATTGATAGTCTCGTCTCTCTTGATGGGAAGTCTTAATGCTTGATGGGCGCGAGGTCGCTGCAGGGGCTGCTAAGAAATCAGAGCTTCGATGGAGATTAAGAAGAAGCCAATAAAAANTATCGAGGCTTTTCGATGAAAGCCTTTTTGTAAATAGCGACAGGATTAGTTACCCCTTATGCTTACCCTACGCCACTACCTTGTATCGGCCATTGGGGTCCTACGAAATGGAATGGGGTAAGTACCAAGCTAGAAGCTAGGTCGTCTATCTACTAACACACTTATTAGACGTTCGCACCTCTTCTTAACCAGTAAGTATCCCCCGGCGGCTGTACCCGAATTCATCTCAGCGACGCTTCGAGAAGAGAACCGTTTCGATTTCGATCGAACATCTGACAGTCCAACAGAAGCTTGCACACCGAACGCGTGAATTATTTATTCAAAACCACGGAAAAGAAATTAATACATGTATTATCATATAGTGATAACAGATAGATTTACAACAAATTCTCAAAAGGTTTCATCTGCCAACCGCTACGGTCTCTATGCTTGCGTCAAGGATTGATGGACAGCTATGATCAACATAAATTGAAGACGGGGTTCCTTGGGTGGCGTTTATGATCACTAGTGATTCATAGCGCGGATGCAGGAGGGACAAAAGCCATCGATCTTGGGGGCTAGTGGACGTGGTCAATGAATCGAGCGAGGCCGGAGAACGAGAAGATTACGCGTACAGTATTTCTCTGGGAATCCTCGACTAATTGATGTGTTCGGTCAGGAAGCCCGGTGCTTGGGAGAATACACGATCGACTCACTATTGAGCACACGTCGCGGTGCACGAGGGAGGCTGACAGTTACTAGGGTGGCAAGAACTGAACTTGCAACGGGGGCTGTCGCATTGGATCTGTACCAAGGCGTAAGCAGCGAGAACCGATGCGCCAACGGTGGGTAGCTCACAAGCTGGTCTGGCTAAGAAAGCAAGGAAACAATATTAGCTCAACCGTCATCCGAGAACAACACAAAGACGACCTACAAGTGTCTCGCCGTGGTTGCACCTGGTGTAGACATTGCGAACGCTAGTGAAGAGTGGCCATGATAAGCGTCTCGGCATCGGCAAAAAGTAGAGGAGGCGACGTACTGACGCCAACGGCACATATTGTCAGTGGAGTAGTAGAAGTAGAACGGAGTAAGGATAGAGCGAAGGAAGGTCCTTGGTGTGGGGTAAAACCGAAACCTGATGAATATCCTTTCGACGATAAACCTGGTTCTTATAACCATTCGCGAAAAGCCTTCATGACGCACACCGTCCAGACGGGCTTGCTGTATCCCTGGGCGAAATGCTCAACCCGGAGTGGTTTGTCTACTGATCCGGGATGCATTGGGTTTAGCTATACCTGAGGCTGTTCCTGAGGGATACCTTGACTGACGTTTCAGAATGCCATAATAATGTAAATTTTGCTAGTGTGAATAGTTTAAGGCCTTCGCTTACGACGCTTGTAAATTAATGAACCGCCGGGACATAAGACTCTCCAACAAAGTGAAAAAGATCCTTCTTGATGGGAGAATCGTGACAAACCGAAAACGCCCTCTTCGGTTGTAGGTCCAAGGGTGCCTAGTAAGGGAAGTAACTTGGCTTGAAGCTTGAAAGATGCTCTGGAGATGCGGAAATTGATTGGAGATGAAGATTACCGTTCCGCAGGCTATTTGTTTCAATACAGCAGAAATTAGCATTTTACGGGGCGACCGTGTGCGGTTATCAAGAACAAGGCGTCGAGAAATGTAGTGCGGATCGTAGGTGCAGTGGCCGAGGTGGACAACGAAAAAANCATCCCGTTTCCTTGCATTCCTGTTGGGAAAACATTTCCATTTTTGGACAGCCCACCTTTCCTTCTCCCTTGATGGCGCCGACGGGCTCAGGCAAAAGGCGCAAACATTTCATAGACCAAACGGTACTGCTTAGCCTTTTTTGATCCCATGACGGTTCTAAAACTGTACGTGGAAGTAGTCAGACGCATTACGCTTAGCAGAAGACATCGCAGGAGCGCAGGAGGAAAAAAAATCTTTCCAAGGTTCAAAAACGAAAAGAAGTACGTAAAAAACAAAACTTCAACACCCCCAAGCTGCCAGCTAGCCAACGAACCCACTTTGCTGATTAGAGAGCGGTTCACTGGTAGATCTCCAATGCCCACCCGGATCGTTCGTCTCACCGAAAGTCAGAGGCGAAAGCGAAGCTAGTATGTGAAATTTCCAAAAAGCATCACCTCGAGGCCGTTATCGATTGATTGAAAAAACTACACACCACCCCATAACGCCGTCCGTCACGCAATGACTTGTGTAGGAGCGCACCAAGGCACTCATAACTGCCCAACGATCCCAGATTAAGAAGGTCAAGGCAAGGCAACGCAAAGCGTCCAAACGTCAAGAACCATCAACAGAGGCTCCACCTTTCATGAAAAAAGTGTCTTTCGCATGAAGTCATCGTACTCAATATGAAGATGAAGCCCGTCGTGGTCCTCGGAGTATGCTTTTAGTGTGGTAGCCAGTTTTTTTCGTGACTCGTGCGCGAGAGGCACCCCTTCGACTTGTAATCTGTATCTCTGATACCCCTTCCACCGAGGAGACACCGTGTTATCTAGGCCCTATCAAATTAATTAGCTTCAAGGTTGTATCGATAGAACGGGGTTCCTCTGAACGTTAGAAAAAAACTTCGTTGGGTAAGGAAAGCTCCGTTGATGGGTTCAAAGCTCGCCCCATACATACACAGAGTAGATGATCGATTACAGTAGTGCCTTTGGTATAATGTCAACTTCATCTGACATAGAGTGCCTCGCTGAGTTGGCGCCGTGGAAACCCGTCTCTGGGTTGACATGTTTCAGGAAAGTACGGGGGAAAGATCGACATACAAAGACTAGCCATCTACAGCCTCATTGTGCAGTTGAACGGACTCGGCGTCTTCATTGAAAAAGACAACGATGGCACTCAAGTCGTTCCTTGAGAGGGGCAGGATTAGCTCGCTGGGCAGCCAAGATGAAGTAGTAAAACCAACCTCCATCGGGCTGAGAACGGCGGGTGAAGTTTCAACAGCGCAGACATCAGGTCCCCATCCGCACCACCAAGGGCGTTTCTAGCGAGATGGGTGGCCACATTATTGTCGACGGAGATAAACTTCTTCTCCGTCCGCCAACGAGAATACATGATAGTGTGATCTTCACGCTGAAGAGTCACGGGAAGTTCCTCGCGTCGGACAACTCGGGGTGGTTGTTCAACCACATGCTCATCAGGATGAAGGATGACGTCAGGATTGAACGGATCCTTCTGCGTTTCCAGCCACACCCCAACCAACCCAACAACCTCTTCGTTGGTGAGTGATTTCCAGAGCCCACTGGAAGCCATGACGAGGAAGTCGCCGGGTTTTACTTCAAAGGTTGTTACTTCGGGTTCTGCAGTGACGTAGGGCGGGGTCCTTACATTAGACGGCGGCCGATCCCCAAAATAGTCCTGACGCATACGATGTTGGAGCCCAACGTTCCATTTCAACGCAGCCTCGCCGAATGCACGCAGTGTATTCGTGCGACCGAGATATCGACCGCCGACCATCAAATCTTCATCAGGATGAAGTGACTGTAAACGAGATAGCTCGGGTTGGTTCGAAGTGTCCTGGTCCGCGGTCAAAACGTGTACTTCATACACCAGTCACCCGTTCATGCCGTCCTTTTCAGCCCGACCAAGCACAGCGCGTGAGTCTCCAGTCAAAGCAACTTTCAACGTGCGTGGATGTGAGTCAAAAAAGGCCATGAGAGCGGATGATGAGGACTGCGCGAGGTGAAGGGGTGAGACGGCCTTGTCTCGGGAAGGGGACGATAAGATGTATTCAGCAGCATCATGGATGATAGTCCGATCGACACTGAGGAAGGCCTCCTTAAGCTTTTTGTCTAGCGAGATAGAAAGAGCCTCGGTCGGTGGCTCTTCGTCCGAGATGAAGTCTAGCGGGACATGGTGGTCGTACTGGGAAGTATACTTCTGATAAGCGGCCAGGAGTGAATCGAAGACGCTGTTTATCAGGAAAAGACTGAGGAAATCGCTGGTCAGACCACCATTCCGCCCATCATAGAGCCCGAAGAAAGTCCACGATGTTCCCGAGGCAAGGCGCACCGAGCTCAGTGAATGTCGGGATATCCCACTAGATGAATCAAGTACACTGAGGTTTTGGTGAACGGCAGAGTCGAACCGACTGACCTTGGAACATTGGTCATATCGAATCTAGCGATTCCTGCTGCTCCCTGTATGACACCACTTCCCTCGTTTTGACGGAGAGCGTTGTCCGCAGACCTGACATACGGAGGATCATCAGAGGGTCTGTCATAGCGCTGTGAAGCCTCTGTCACCAATCTACGGAAGATACTCCTCAAGGAGTCATCCTGGTCAGGTGATGGGTTGGGTTCTTCGCTATCGTCGGCATGGATGGTCTGAGAACCTGTGAGTGCCACACTTATGAGAGTGAAGGCAGATATAGTAGAACCTATGCGAAGTGCATGGCGAAGAGGTGAACTTGGCCCTCCGAACAGTCGATTCATACAAAACGAATTCCTGATACCAATATAAAGAAATATTTATATTTATTTATAAAGTATAAAGGTTTTATCGCCGGCAGAAAAACAAAAATCAGGGTCGATTACTCCTAGCCCCTGTATCCCCAAGAAAAACGAGAAAAACGTCGCTGTGCCAGACGATGCGGACAGGCATAAGAAGCGTTGCTTGCGGGGTTGAGAGGACATATGACAATGGCCACATCGTCAGCGGCCGTGGTATTGGTCGAGACCATGAGTGAATTCGGAAGCCGGTTGTTAGAGTCGACATGTTGGGCATTTGGACGAAGTCATGGAGGAAGTATAACAGAGTTATCGTAAAAAATGGGGAGCCATGGAATGATTTAGCATTTCGCACGTCATCGCAGCGTCGCATCCGACCAATATCCAACCGTGGTGCCCATGTCTTCGGCAATGCGAGCATAGGTTTATAGCACAACGCGGGAGCGCTCGGATACCTTTCGGGTGGCTGAACTTGTCGAGGTATTTAAGATCTGTCATCATGATAAATAGCGACGGTGAATCGATGATGGATGGGGCAGAATAATGCCTCGTTCCCATTTTGGAAGTTCCATAATCGTCAACTTGTAGGTCCGCATAGGCGCCCATACAGCTTACTTTCGACGACGGCCCAACCGTCTACCCCCAAAATGCCTTTGACGAATGCCGAAGAGCTGAACCTTGCCGCCTACTTCTCAAAAAGCCAAGTCTCTTATGATTCCTCTGGGGCCCGTCGCCAACTCCGTCTCAGCAGTGGTCAATTCATCCCCTTCGATACTGTCAATG
This sequence comes from Pleurotus djamor, assembly GCA_029747585.1. Lineage (NCBI taxonomy): Eukaryota > Fungi > Basidiomycota > Agaricomycetes > Agaricales > Pleurotaceae > Pleurotus > Pleurotus djamor. Next base: position 9,946 of record JAPEVF010000285.1, on the reverse strand, counting down.
ATTTCGTCACGGTTTCAAAGTCCCGAATGAGTCGCGACAATGTCAAGTCGTTTTTGGAACGAGTATCAGGCGACAAGAAGGTCTGTGACGGCTGTAGGAAGAACGACAAAGATCAGGAGTGCGTTTTGGATCGAAGTAAAGCTCGCTGTGTCCCTTGTTGCGACTCCGGGTCTGCCTGTAGCATTGTGGATCGGGCAAAGATGGATACACTTGCTCGCCGATATTCGCTTTCGCTGAAGGATGTGATGGAGATATATGCTCCGTTCGTGAGCGGAAAAACAGATCTAGGTGCGTGACAACTGTTTTTAAGTGTGGACGTTCAATAAACGCATCGCAGGTTCTCCGGTTTGGTTGGACGAGGATACTTCAGATGCCCCCCAAGGCAACCTCAATGCTGCTCATCAGTCAGCGTCTCGGGGCTCGTCCGCTCGATCTGTTTCTCAAGCGCAAGCGACGACATCGAATTCGACCGCAAAGTTGAGGAGACCCTAGATGGATGAACAAAGTTAGAACCAGATAACATTGACTTGTTGGAAGCGAACGCGCCTCCATTGTGAGCGGAAAAATTAGAGGACGATGAGTAGTGTAGAGCGGTGGGGATGATGGACACATAATTCACCTAAGAGATGACCCATCAGTCTCAAAAATATACGCCCAAAAATGTTTTCGCGGTGCTCACCTGCGTCCCAACCTGGCCATTCAGATCTATCAACTTGGCATTCAAAAACTTCTTCTCCAACTCAACATCGGGGTCATTCAGTGACCGTCCGATAAGTCTTTTCAAAGATCCGATGGTGTTTTTGAAGTTAGATGTTTCTTGCGTCTTTGCCGACTCTCCGATGGCTCTCTGTTTGGGCCCAAAGGCAACAAGAGATCTATACGGTAATGCATCAGCATCCTTACGATGGAAGAAAAATATGAATTCTAACTCACGGTGTAGCACGATTTGATACCTCGTTGGTGATGATATCGATACCGCGGTGTCGGGCAACGCCAATCTGAGAGTCGAATGTCAGCAAGCACGTTGGGGGCGACCACCTCGACGACATACCTTGCTGTGCAATGTGCCAAAGTCTACGCCGACGACGGCCATGATGATTTAGAGGGTAGTAGGGTAAGAAAAAAGTCTAGTCCGTGAAAGTTGAAAGGCAAAGCTTGAAAGATCGCGTTCAAAAAANCTACATAAATCTGATTTGGGCTTGTTTTCGATGGAATTCTGGAGGCTTCGACGCGATTCGAGCACAATCTAATCGATTCGAATCTAATCAGCGCAAAATCGATCAGCTCCTAATCGCCGACATAGGAGATGCGGAAAAAATTGAGTGGATAAGAACCTGTTTCAAGAACGTGTATTAGCTTGAATCGCCCAATAATCCACCGAAAATAAATGTCAAATGCCACAGGAAAGGTTGTACGTATGAACAGAAACACAGTAGTGGGAGAACCATACAACTAAGGGTATAACATAAGGATAAATGTTCAACGTTCAAAACTTGTCATCAGATGTCCGTTTGTCTTGATAAATGAAAAGTGAGCGATAAAACTATTAAAGAACCGTCGCGGCCTCGAATGAGAGAGCCTGAAAGGATATTATAAGTTTGGCAACTTGAGACAAAATCCAGTGGACTTACGCATTCGTAAGTGCCAGCGTTGCCGAAGACATTTTCGAATTCAGCACGGTCGGCGGTGATGATGAAGGCTTCTATAAGTAATAAACAGTACATCCTCGGTGAAAAACAGCAATCAGATCGGCGAGGAAGAGACGCACCTGAAGCAGAATCATAGAAGAGGGATACAGAAGGCAGAGAACCATCCACATTCACCCATGTTGGAGTCACTTCCTGCGTCACAGGATTGTAGCGCCACTGAGGAATTGAAAGATTATATCAGCCCCGGAGGCCTTGGATAGAAACAAAGGCGCGACGTACGATGGCACTCTCGGTACCCACAGTGCTACCTGTCGCGGCTGTGAAGGAATTATCTTGCTCCACGGCAGGGGCCCCGGGAGCACTCTGGGTAACACCACCCAGGTAAGCGTAGCTACGAAAAGGTGAGGGACTGGAGAGAAAGTACGAAAGGGGAGGGGTACGTACTGGTAAGAACCTGGCCCCAAGTTGTAATCAGCGTTGGCGAAACCGGAGATTGCACCAAGGAATGGATAAGTGGGAAGGGTAGATCCGTTCTGTCGAAATTTGATGGTTAGGCAAGACTTGGGTGACGTCTACGAAACAAGTGTACGCACGATGAGAGTTATGTCAACCGGTCCAGCTTGTGCAGCGTCGAGATCAATCTCAATTTGAATACGATTGGCTGACGACTCAGTGAGCACGTATTCGCCAAAGCTGTTGAGATTTCGGGAGACATATCCAGCGAAAACTCCAGTATCCAAGTTAGTGCATGCCAGATGGCCTTGAGTGCTTCAATCGAATGACATCAGCAATCACTTCATGATAGATATTGGTTAACGCACAAGACGGGATCAGGTGTAGCTGAAGGTTGAGAAGAAGAAGAAGTTGGAGTGTCCGATGGGGAAGAAGAAGGGGTATTCGATGTAGGTGGTTGTGAGATTGTTGGAGAAGGCGACGGGGATGGCGAAGGGCTAGCCAACCCTCGAGCAGCAGCTATGAGATAACAATAAACATTCACATCATCGTCATGAGGAGGGGCGAGCCTTACTTCTCCGGACTGGGGGCTTCGGTGCGAATCCCTCAGCCAATCGTTTGGCATTCGACCAGGACTCCGGAGCTGGGTGTCTTCGCGTCCGACGTCCGAGTGGTAGATGCTTGTGAGATGTGCTATATTCAGACTGGGCATGGCCAAACGGGGGGTGTAGGCTGATCCCCCGGTTCGCGAAGGTGTGGGACAGAAGAGAGGCTGTCGCAAGCCCAGAAAGGAATGTGATGAAAAGAAGGGACTTGAACATAGCAGCAGGTCGAAGGTGTAATCAAACGAATGTGAGTTATTAAGACGTGAGGTTCCTCTGAAAAGAGTGGAAGGTGCGATTGCGCTCGAGAGCACAAATCACTAGCGTTTCTTGCAGGCAGAAGGGAGAAGAGAAAGAAAAGAAAACCGCGTTGTTTTTTTTGCCATGTTTTTCCAGGGGATTGATTTATCACTCGGCCCTGATTGGACCCTTGCGGACTGTTCGCGTCGACGTGAGAAAAGCAGGCAAGTCGTGATGAATTCACAACCTTCGTTGTTCCAGTCTGTCAACACGAAAGATCAACACTGTTGCTGTGAGTGATGAAGTGATTGACTCGACTCTGCGAATGGGGAGGCTCACCAAGCGTTTCTGTGTGTCAGCCGACAACTTTTCAGGCCCGCCAACGACCAGATTAGACACGGTGCCTTAGATAAACAAATGCCCGCAATTATTTAATTGACGCAAATTATCAATTCTGTGAAGCCTGAGGCCTGTTGTCTGTATTGGCCTGACGCCGACATTGCGCACGCCTAGCCTCCACAAGTCCAAGAAGTCGTATTCGCTTGGGCGTTCCCATACTCGCAGTGTGCAGTTTTTTAACCGAGCAACTAAGGACCAGGCAAGGCATGCACGCAAAACATCCGTTGTGGTGAGTCCAGACGAGAGGAACCCAGCTTGTTGGGGATTCGAAGAGTTCAAGCTTCTTTCCTTTACATAGGGGTACACCACGAAGTTCAATCGCAGGTGTAGGGCCGGGCTGCGCACACAGAGAAGTTACTCCACATTGGCACGATGAACTATATACAATGTCCAAACATCGAAGTTTGGTCATCGCAGTGTCTTCCGTGATAGTGGAGTACGCCGCTGTCAGAAACTCACCACAGTTCTTCAAGCCAATGCGATCAAGGTTCCGGCTTCGTGAGTGCGCCGTTCGGTGCCTCACAGTGTTGCGACGGTCTTCATTTCGAGTATCTACGAGTCTCCGTCAAAATGACATGTTCGTAAGTCCGTTTACCTTGATCGACCAGAGCTAGACCATTACAAGCATGACACAGGTGGATATCCAAGTACTAGGACCGAGTCTAACCAGCGATAATGGCGATGACGGTGATAATCAACCTGAAAAAGGTTCGTTCTCCGTTGTAAACTACACTGAAAGTGTCATGCTCTGCCTAGATGTGTAAGTACACGCCGGGCCAGATCAATATGCTGCGTTTGCTGATACCACCGCGAGTTCCGTCTACCCACCAACAGTGACACCTCATGCTCGAGACTCATCACTTGGAGAGCTAGAATATCCCTGCGTGGTTTGACCCATATATTCCATGCCAAAAATCCATTAGGCCATCGTTATCTCCTTCCTTGTTCATCGGCGGAAAATTACATCTTCGAATGGGATTTGAGTTTTCTCTTCCCTTTTGGGTTTTGATTGGTTTGTTCTAAAGGTATAAGTGCTCTCCAAGCAGGAATCATGAAATGCGAGCAGGCAGTATGTCTTACAACTTTCCTTATTACTTGGTCATCGCAGGTCTCCTCCTTGTACTCTTTTTACACAAGCGGGCGACTTCGCGGTACCCCCCTGGACCGATTCCTCTACCATTCATTGGAAACATACACAACTTTAGCAGGGAGACTCCTTGGGTGACTGTCTTCCAGTGGGCGAAAAAANTATGGTTGGTATTCGCTTTTGTGCCCACCCCATCTTCGATTACTGATCTATTTACTCTCAAGGTGACATCGTCCATGTGACCATTTTCGGCCGGCATGTCGTCCTAGTCAACTCCCTGTCCATCGCCAACGACCTGTTCGAAAAGCGATCGCGCCTCTACTCGGATAGACCTGAGCTCACCATGCTCACCATGATGGGTACGTTGACTCTGTCGATCCCTCCTTCTGGATCGGCCCTCAATCAAACATTCTAGGTTGGGGTTTCAATCTCGCTTTTATGCATCACGATGATCCTCGATGGAAGAGACATCGTAAAGTCTTTCAAAGATTTTTCGGCCCCTACAGCCCCCTCGCCATCAAGCCCATACAGGAGAAGCAGGTACAACACTTCCTTCGCGCCCTCACGGACTCTCCGCATCAATTCGCACATCACGCGAGGAAGTAAGTCAAGCACTTCGTCGCTCGATCACTGTCCGCTTATGGTACTTAGCTACGCCGCTTCTATCATCATGCATGCCGTCTGTGGCAACGATATCATGCAGAAGAACAAGTATCTTGTCAAGCTCGCCTGCGATGCCGTCGATACACTGTCAGAGGAAGTCCTATTCGGCGCGCAAGCATTGTTCGCTTTCCCCTCGCGTGAGTGACTCTTGTTTCTATGGTCGTTTGCCGTGTTCAAGCTCCCAATCACCAGTAAAGTATATCCCGTCGTGGTTCCCTGGAGGAGGGTTCAAGAAACTTGCCATTGAAACGCGGAAAGTCACCTCTACTCTACAAAATATTCCGGTTGACTTGGTGAAACAGAACATGGCGAGTACATGCTGGTATCGTCCTGTGTTCTCATAGGCCTGAGACTCTTGCAGACTTCAGGATCTATGGCGCCGTGTTTAGCCACCGAGCTACTCGAGCTATCAGAGCCCAAAGAAGAAGATACAATCGACGAATCGGACATCAAGGCATTGACTGCGACAGCGTTTGCCGGTAAGTCCAATCTCCATGCCCAGATATCCCGTTTCCCCTTACGCTCTGGCTTCTAGGCGGTATTCATACAGTATGTATTGCTACCTTCGTGGTGCTATTCATATTCTGACCGCTGACAATTTCTACTTACCAGGTGGAATCTCCGTTAACTTCTTTCTTCCTTGCTATGGTCCTCTATCCGGTGGTGCAGAAACGTGCACAACAGGAGCTCGATACCGTTATAGGTCCAGGCCGACTACCAGTATTCCAAGACCAAGCATCACTACCCTACATAAACGCTGTTTGTAGGGAAATCCTACGCTGGCATCCTTCCGTTCCACTAGGTATTACTACCGCTACTTCATCCACACCATAAGGACGAACGCTCATGAAGCCTTTCCACTTATAGGTGTCTCTCATTCCGTTGTCAACGATGATGAATACAATGGTTATTACATCCCGAAAGGTATGTTCTCCGAGTTTAAAATTACCTATAGCCTTCTAGGGCCCGATGGGAATCTCAGGCTAAACTATCCGCAGATACAGCGGTATTGAGCAACATCTGGTGAGTTATCCCCAACCATGCGCACTAAGGTTTTCTTCGATCGCTCATGTCACCCTTCTCCGCACCTTCTTTCCTGCCGTCATTTCATATCTGTCCAGGGCGATATCAAGAGATGAACGGATGTTCCACGACCCAAATACCTTTATCCCCGAACGGTTCCTGAAAGCGGATGGGTCCCTCTCTGATCTTGACTCGTCCTTCGTGTTTGGGTTTGGCCGGAGGTGCGTTCGCTCCCAGTAGAGTAGTCTCGTCACATCGAGACCGTGCTGTGGTGCAAATTCATGCAACTGACCCCGGATAATCAGGATATGCCCAGGGAGGTATATGGCGGAAGCTACTATCTTCCTTGCTGTAGCGAACATTCTCAGCGTCTTCGACGTGACGAAGGCCAAAGATATCTTTGGGAACGACGTCGTTGTTGAGGAGAAGTACAGTTCTACCGGGCTGATAACGTCTGTCTTACATTCATTCGATGGAGTATGATGGTTCTAACATCCAAAGCAGTCAACCTTTGCCTTTCCAGTGTTCAATCACCCCAAGGTCTGCGGAGTCGAAGGCCATCCTTTCGGGATTATCAGTTGATTAGAGCCGTGTCGTGTTCGCCCTATGGCGCTCTCAATTGGGCCAATATTAGGTATCAGACCGCATGTACTCTCAGTTCTCTAAGTCAACTTGATGAAACTTTACCCCTATGACCCCTTCTTAACTGGTGGTTTGGACGGTCGTTTTATTCAGGACTCTCTGGCATCTGTACATGATTACAAGTAGGCAGGCTAGGCTCTGGGGGATGGCAAACTCTGGTTTCGCATCACTTTTTCAAGATGCACGTCTGAAGCGTCATATGTGTATGCATCTTAGCACCCAACCCATGATATCACCCCTGAAATTGAACTCACGTAAAGGCATGAAGGTCCTTGACATCGCCTGATGATGCTTTCTTGAAATCATCGGCGGTTGCGACCCCATGATAAGCATAACCGAACCAAGCCCGGCCGCCAGTGCTACCTGAGTTCATGGCTTTCAAGTGAAGTATCAGATAACGGTATGAGAAAAGGATAGGGTATAGCGTAATCGCCATGACTAACCACTATATGCTGTGGCTGTCACCGCTCCTTTGGGGAATGTTTCGGTGCACCATTGTAGGACATGAGCGGTCCAAGTGACGGCATCGTATTTGTCGATGTCCCCGTTACACCCTGCGATGACGCGACCAGGGAATAGGTCAGGGCCGGCGGTGTAGCCCTCGGAAGGCAGGCCCTCAATTGGTTTGTAAGTGGTAGACATTGCTGATAAGTGCTTCGCTTCGTTGGTGGGGATTCTATACAAACGACAAAGCATCTCTTATAAGTAACTGAGGGCATGTAGTGCTGAGTTTAGTTCAGGCTCCATGGAACACACGACTGACCTTCTCCACTCAGAAGAGCGTGGATACGAGGCCTCATGTTGATACCACACCATTTAATGTGAGCTACTCTCTCGTTTGAGCTGTTCCGGTGCTCGCCGTCGAAGCGACTTTCTACACGACGCCACCTCAGCTGCCAGGGGTAGCAGTGTTCTACCACTTCATTGGCAGTGTGTGGTTCCCATGAAAACTTCGTGAAAACCTAATGGTGGGGGCATATGACATAGTATAAGCTTATTTCGAGGGTCTCATAGGATTCCTGATAGTCACTTCACATCAGCTCGAAGTCAAGGAAGGCAAGAGTAAGGGACGCATCCTCTCGAATACTGATCGAGAATTTCCGCTAGAAGTTTCTAAACCGCCTTGGTGTCGACTCTGAGTACATGTGTCAAGAGGTTCTTTGACATTCACCTGTGGAGGTGCAAGTTTCCCACTGTATCGTCCATGAACGTGTCGTTATGATGTCTGGGGTCTGCGAGAAAGCTCCCAGAGAAGTCTGAACAGCTTCTACGAACGTGTTCGTGCTGAACCTAAAGCAGCGGGAATTAAATTTTGGAGAGCAAGCAAACATCGACTCGGGTGCCAAACATCCCCCAAGATTTCTGTTGAGGGCCTTTCAGGAGCGCACCCCAAGTCCCTACGTTGAGCTAGGCGGGATTTAATTTAGTAATTAGTTGGTCGAAATCGTACGCATTAAATATACTTAGAGCTTATCACCAGTGAAGCAGCGGTGTAGAAAGGATTTGAAGTAATTCGAGATAAGTACACATCCAGATATGTCAAGACTAGAGTGAGTGATAAGTTGAAGATGCGAACAAACTCATGCAGATCCTCGAAGTCGTGGGACGAGGAATGCTTGAAGTCACTGACCGCTACCATCCTGGCAGGGAGTCCATAGGCAGCCTCTTGTGTGACCAGACTGTATGGTTCTGAGTTGGTGGCTGGCGCGTAGGAGTGGAATAGAAGCGCAGAATACTATCGTGGGGTCTTATGTCGCCGCTAGGTTGACAAATTCGCGCCGTTTATACATGGACAGGGGCTCATACACGCTCATAGGTAAAACGGACGATATCGAATTCCGCGAAGCAGTGCTAGTTTCTGACAAGCTCTGACATCAGAACTTCGAGACCCTAGCTTTCGAGTCACAGAACAGTATATAAGAAGACACATGCTTGGTTTTTGTTAGATATTTTTGTCCGACGAACATGCCAACAGCCTCGATCCACTCCTTCTCTCAGATCACCGACGTCCCTTCAGAAGGATATTGCTTCGGTTCTACGATTTACCCTGGCTGTGTAATCGCAGGGTGTCACGGAGAGTACGACGAGTACAACGCTGATACTTGGGCCACATATGTCTTAGAGTGGTGTCAGGAGGAATTTGGCGATCTCGGGTCCATAACGGCGGCATCGTACAGTGGTGATTAGAAAAACCGATCAATTTCTTTTTCCTCGATGTACTGACCTATATCACATTTTTCTCAGCTACGAACTCAGGCGACACAGGTGGTCGCTTCTGGTTTGGATATGCATTCGCTCGGATTGCCACTGCGAACGATTTCAACGAGAAGGACGATGATATTAGGGAATTGAAAGTATTTACGTGAGTATGGCTTTATTCCAGCGACTTCGTGATGCTGACTGCTAGGTGCTTAGTCGTGCTTCTTGAAGACTTTAATTGGCCACTAGGTCGGAGAGGGTGCATCAGGAGAGTCACCAGTGTTCTAGGATGTATATCCAAACTATCAAACGCGTCGTCGTCTACTAGTCAATGATAACATTGCAAATATGATTCATGACGCGCGCCTGGTGTATTGTTAGGACTCAATCTTGATGTAACATGACCAAAAGAGACTCACGTATAAGCCCGGAGGTCCTGGAAGTGGCCTGACGAAGACTGCTTGAAATCGCCGGACGTAGCAATCCCATGTAAGGCGAAGCCAAACCAAAAGCGACCACCCGTATGACCTGAGTTGATGGCTTCAAACGGCAGACCAGACGGTCAGTAAGCAAGAATTGTCGACGTTCAAGCGCGTTCGTACGCACCGCTGTAGCACACTGCCGTCACCGGACCTTGAGGAGCTTTACTTGTAGTCCATTCCATGACATGGGCCGCCCAAGCGTCCGCGTCGTATTGATCGAGTTCTCCATTACAACCTGCGATGACGCGACGAGGAAACAGTGTACTTCCCATGATGTAGCCTTCTGAAGCCAACCCATCGACTAGAACGTATGGGGTAGACATTGTAGCTATGTAGCTCGGCTGAGATATTGGATTTAGAGGGAGGGCGTTGACTTGGACCCACCGAGACCTATATNAAYTSASACCAAGCGGTAGACAAGGACTCGTGATTGACAACGTGTTGCAGGGACTGAATACAAAGCATCTACAAAGTGGGCAACGAAGACATGTAAGGACGAATATGATA
>JAPEVF010000284.1:0-55204 GCA_029747585.1 Pleurotus djamor | reverse complement strand
CTTGGGCGGAGATTTGCCGATAGGCAGGCTGGGGAATTCGGTTAAGTGCCTATCGGCGTCGAAAAGATTTCCTCATAGGCAGGTTGGTAACCTACCACCTCTCGGCAACTCAGTTAGTCGCCGACAGATGTACAAAGTCGTTGATTATGTCATCCAGACTTTCTCCTCCCAACTTCCATCAACTTGAACGACGACATCGTCGTGTCTGCATTATCAGAGTCCCCAAACTCACTCACATCATGGAAGCCTCATCCCTATGGCAGCTCACCCCTCTAGGGGCACTTTCCCATAAACCAAAGTGTCAGCACTGCGAAGACTTTGCCACGCATATCATGTCTTGCTGGATGGCCAATGAAGTCGGTTTGCGACCGCTCGCCCAGGGCGTAGTCGATAGTCGAGTTCGCCTGCTTGAATGTCAACTCGCACTCTCCGAATTGCAACGCTCTGCTCAATCTACTGGGGCTGGGCCCTCGTTGGAGTCCCAAAGTATCTTGGAGGAGCGAATACGGATCTTAACTCAAGAAAAGCTCGATATCGAGCAGCAGTTGGAAATGGAGAGATCCACCTCCTCGTATGCTTAGTTTAAATTTCGCATTGTTGCCGCCCAATGACTATATCCTCAGGCGGCTGACCACAGAATCAGAGAATACACGGCGCGAACACATGTTTGTCTTCAATTCACGGCTCGTATCTGGTTGAGTGACTTAACACTTGCATAGGAGTGTGGTCGCCGAAAAAGAGACTTTTGAGAAATCTCTGAGCGCATCAGGCTTGGAACAGAGGTAATTGTCATAGCTCCGTTTTCTCGAGTACTCGAGCGCTCACATCTTTTCGCTTTTTTCAAGGATCTTATCACAGAAAGTGGATGACCTTGAAAAAAGCAACAAGTTAGAGTCTATTCTCCTAAACCACTTGAATGCTAATGCTCGTACAGAAAATTGATCAACACCGTGACAAATCTGGAACAGCAGTTGGAAAGGAAACGTAGGGATGGTCGTTTGGTGCTGTCTAACCTCCTTTCTCATTGTGCTATCTAGCGAGCTCTCCGCTTCTTTTCAGAATTCGCAGCAACGCTCCAGGCAAGACTTCTCAATCCTGATTAGGCCTTTTGTTGATTTGAATAATCCAGAGAGCTGCGCGGCGACAATAAACTTTTACTGGAACGACTGGAAGCCCTTCGTGACCGATATGAGTATGTTCAACTATTAAACACGTTGCGATTTCGGACAACAAGTTTGAATTCTGTGCATAGGCTTCTACAACACCGACTACAATCTGATACTGCCAAGCATAGGTAGGCATCAAATCTATTCGTCCTAAACGACGTCTATACCCACCGGGGATCTTTTAGGCGATCGAATTCTCCGCAAACTCCTCCCAGACGCTCGCTTCCAACGAATGTTCTTGATGATGACAGCAATCGTCCACACAAACGCCGGCGCTATGACTCGTCCAGTTTCAACGATCAAGCATCCAGTGCACGATGTGATATTCGTCCTGGAACCCTTCGTCGCTTCGATCACTACTCTCCTTCCCCTCGCCTCCATCGTCGCTCTCTTTCTCCTCGCATTGATAGTCGCGGTAGTCCGCGTCCTCCTAGCCCATTTTCACCTGTTAGCGGCCCTCCCCTCCCCCGGCCTGAGGACTGCCCCGCTCCATCCCGTAGCTTCGACGACGGCCGTTACCAACATTCTTCACGCTCATCCCCACCTCTCAGTACAAGTTCAGAAGCCCCGGCCAATTCGCATGATGTGTCGATGCGAGAACCTGGCGAAATAGAGCCTGACCAGCGCGTAGATCATGCCTTCACACCAATTGTGGCGCCTATCAAAGTCCGCCCAGTCGACGATGAATGGCGCATTCCGCCTTCTTGGGTCCCTGATTGTGCATATGTGTCATTGATTGATGGCAAGTGGCGCGCCGGCGATGACAAAGTTGCTGGTTTGGCCAATGAGAAAGCCGGGTTGCCCCCTCCTTCAGAGGTCCCTTTTGACGAAGGCATTCCGCGGACGGTTGATCAAGTCAAGGCATACATAGACCAAGCTCATCAGCTCAACAACCATCGCGCTTTAGCTTACGTGCTTTCTTGGATCAAAGCCACGGAGAAAATCTCACCTTCCCAGTATCTGAGAACGTCTGATCGACTGGGAGAGAGGACCGCGGTCCTGGAACGCGATCCACTACCAACGCCAAGTGAGTGGCCTGTGACAATGATGGTGAATTGACCGTTCATATCAAGTTCATATACAGATATTCCAGACCTGGTATTGAGCTCGTTGCTGCCAACGGCGTGGACATTGCTCCGTAGTAATTGTTTCTCGCATCAGACCCGTCGAATATGTGTAAGTATTGCCGCGATTTATTCGTGAAGCTTCCTTTGCCGCGTCGAGTCTCGACAGACCTACGTACGTTTGCCAGAACGATCAACCACCACCTCAGGTTATCCCGGCGCTTTCCAAGTCCATCTAACTTGCACTCTCGCACTCTCGTCATCTCCATTGATGTCTTGCTGAGGCTGAAAGGTGGTTGGTCGAGCGCGGAGGACAGAAGGATCGTGCATGGGGGAAGCAATCTTGTTCATTGGTGCTCAAGTACATTCAACTTGAAGTGGAACAACAGGATGGCGAGAAGTGACAATGAGGCGATGGTGGAGGGCTGGGGTGGCTGGTCAATGCGATGATGTGGTCGCCGAGAGGAGTAACACGCCTTGCCACAGGACCGCGTTCCAAGACCGCGGGCCACCCTCCCACTCGATCGGACTTTCTGGAGGCAGGCGGGGTCGTTGGTGGATGAGAGGGATGGCTTGATCGAACCTTTTATGCTGCTCGACGACAGGAAGACAAAGGGATAAAGGGACAAAGCTGGTTACGGGACCGGAGCTCTATTGTGATGACGTCGCCTTTGTACTTTTCGGTTGATTGGCCTCCTGGTCTTTGAACAGTCCCGATATGGACTTATAATCCGAATCAGGATTTCCAGGGCTGTATACGAGTAAAATGACGCTGTTGTAGTCGTCTGGATGAGAGTCAAAGCTACGGCTGTTTGAGCTGTGTAGCGCACCGGCAGAGAACTCAGAGCTTACCCAGCGAAGGACTGGAGGCTATTGCCGCAGGAAATGGGTTTCACGCTCGCGGATCAGGCGCAGATGGGACGTCGCTGCGACCTGGTTAGATGAGCAGGGGAAGTGCTCGAATACTGGCAACGGTCTCACCCTTTATATGATATCACACTGGCCGTCGTGCATCGCCTCGTGTTCATCAAGTATCATTAAATCATCAAGTCTCATCAATCACCCACATCTTCATCGCCCGAGTGCTAATCTTGACACACTCATCAAATGGAAAGATGGGAAAATGCAAAGAACCTACAGCGTTTGTACGAAATCAGTATGTTAGAGCGAAAGGGAAGGAAGTAACATACTGCATCATGGCGATGAAAAGCCGATACATGCTCTGGGCACGTGTTTCATACGAGTCTGAGACGGTCTTCTCCTAAAGAAGAGGTGGCTTTTTCAACGACACGCAGCGGAGGCAAATTGTAGACCCGAAGTCGCTCTAAACGAACCCTTTCCACCCGAGTGATGTGGGGGATTGCAAGGCCTCTAAGCTTGAGGACACAAACCAAGAGCCGAGGTAATGAGGACTGCATCATCCATGAAGATGATGGAGCACGGTTTGATAATAAGTGAGCCATCAATGGATCATGCATCATGGGTACTCGACCTCGAGGTGACTGACGGTTTTTGACGGTTATAGCGAAAGACACGCCCATGATTCTCCTCTATGAAAGGTGCCGGTCCCAAATTGACGAGGGACGTCGCTGGTGATAGGTAGTAGGAGGCGCAAAAAGTTACAGGAGTTGGACAGACCATGAACAGCGCGGCGTGACCACCGGCTGGACCCCAAGTCCGACGTTGGTTGGGGGAAAAGAGGATAAAAAGAGGGGAGCGAGAGCGCTTGAATCGGCGCTGAAGGTGAAGAACGACGTGAATAGGAGAGACACGGGGGGNATCCTTTCATGATATCTGCGTGAAAAAAGCCAGCCTACCAGTACTATCCGTGGATGGAAGTGAGGCTCCACAAGAGTCGACTGATCAATTCCGTCATCATGATACCTATGATCCTTGCCACCGCATCGCAAACGCACAAGAGAACAGCTTGGTATCGGATCTCAAAGCTCAGAAATAGGTCAAGTCCTCGCTGTAAGTATGATGCACAGGAGATTATAGATCCCCTAATCCAAGAAATATGACTTGTATGCAGACGTAGACAGTATCCTATTCAAACTTATAGTACCGCTCACCCGTATTCCTGGTTTCTTCGTCACATTCAACGGTTATAATTTTCTCGAGCAAGTCTAAGGTATTCCTCCGGATCCGGCACCCACGTAGCTGAACAAGGCGTAACGGTGATACAAGCCGCCTCTCAGAAATGACATCCGCCAAAACCGAGAACATATCCTGCGCGTCTCGATGATGATCTTTGTACGCCAGCGAATGGCTGATAGTGATGCTCTCAAGCTGAGGGCACGGAAACTCGATGGTATCCTTCCTGCGAAGCAAGGTAAGAGCTTGTGTACCATTATTACGGTATTCTTTGATGTTGAACGCACTAAGCTCGAGAAACCTGATGGCACTAGCGAGTGAAAAGATTTCGGGCAACAAAAAATTGGAGAGCTCAAGACGTGAAGCGCCGGACCACGGGAGGGTTTGAATAATAGTCGAATAAAGGTCTTCAGCTGAGTCCCGAGGCATTGGAAGACTCAACAAGAGGGCGTCGACGGTATTTCCATTAATTCCCGAGGGGAGGGATACTTTAATTTTGAAGTCAAAGTTACCCCATTCATGGTCTTCTTGGTATTGGAGAGAAATTCTCTCGATTGTAGATCCGTGACATTTGTTCGATCTTCGAACCACAGCGTCCTGTAGCAGTGATAAGGGATTGTTGGTGAGCTGCTGGGGGNCTTGAATATTTTGCTCGGATGGATACCGATTCCGGGAAATCGAGATGCCGGAAGATGGAGAACTGGAGCTCTGATGTGAAGGCGAAGGAAATCAGAGTGAGTTGGGGCAAGGATACACGAAGGTCCCTCAGTGGACGGTCAGTCGCGATGGACCAAGAAAAGGCTACCGAAACGACTTCGAGACAAGGAGACCCTTGAAGAAGCTGCAGGAGCTTAGAAATCGAGATGTCACAGGGAAATGCGGGAACACCAAGGCATAAACAAGTCATATTCGGTAGCGATGGGAGATTGGGATAGTGATTAGTGCACAGTTGGAGTGTTTGAAGGGCGGGCATTTCGTCCCACAACAGATTTTGGGGCAGCTCCTCTCCGAGGATATAGATAAATAGGCTTTGGAGTAATGGCGCACATTTGAAGCCGGCTTTGAGATCAAGAAAGGACATAGACTTCTGTAAGAAACCGTACGATTGAATGGAAACTTGGAGTAATCGACCACTCTCTGCAAGTAGCCGTGATGCCATAGCGAAATATGCCGGGTTCGGTGTCTCTGTATCTCCTGATATAAAGAGGCGGAGAGGCGCCCCTTGTGAACGCTTGACCAATTCAGCGTGCCAAGGGAGGTGGTTGGTGTCGAGGTTGATGGTAGACCAAAGCTCGAGGGTATCCAGCGCAATTTGACGCCAAAGTCGACAGACGTGCGTGATGCTCAAAAGGAACATCTGGCCGGCAGGAGACCTCGGAACCTGAACCGATGCTCGTTGATCAAGATACTTTTGATGCTCAGCTTGAGCCTTTCCAATGAGAAATATTTCCGAGACAATGTCGTCTGAAAGCTTGAAGATGGGAGTAGGGCTGTCGACATCGTGGGTTGAAGGTCCCTCTTCCTATATGCAAGTGGATCGTGATGGGAAAACTTCAGAAGGCAACGCAGTCGCAGAAGTGGGAACTGGAACGTACCATGTTACCTAGTTGGAATCCGGGAGCGTAGCCTCGCTTCATCTTGTTTGCTCTGTGTTATTCTTTGCTCTTTATCCAATGGGACCTTGATGGTACCTGGACGTTTCACGGAGAGGTGTTGATGGCACAACCGAGAAAGACGGCGGATTTGGCATACAGACTGGGAAACAAGCTGATGGTGTCCTTATGTAAGCATTAGCGCGGTGGGAAGAAGTACGAATAACATGAGTTAAAGCGGCAACTCGGCGGATATGGCGACGGGGGCGGAAACCGTCCTCCACTTCGTAGCCGTTGAGATAGAGACGTATGGTAAGAGTACTTCAATTGCATGCTAGCGATAATTGCTCAACAGTGATGATCCTTTCCAACTCCTCGAGCACTTCTTTTTCAACCCAGCAATGATGAAGCTTGATGATCTTCAGCGGCGTCCAAAGAGCTCTCTCCTTGACAACATCTACCAGCACACCAAACATATCTTGAGGAGCTGTCTGATCAGCCGCTTGTGAGCTGGGTGGGTAGGATGAAGAGTCGTTCACGCTGATGACTTCGAGTTCTGGACAAGGGAAATCGAGTTCGTTGGCGCTGAGGAGAGTTGCCACAGTTTTGGCACCGTCTGCAACATAGCCCCCGCGGTTGAAAAAGCTCAGTTCGAGGTGCTTAATCCCACTCGCAAGCGAGAAGGTCGTCGAAAACGCGAACCCGAGAGGTGAAGTGTGGTCGTTGACGAAAGTGGCAGCGCTGCCAGAATCGAATAGTCATTAAACCAGTTCGGCGGCATGGGGAGTGTCAACGCGATCATGTCACTGCACGAGCCAAGATCGTCGTCCCCTTTTTTCGAAGGTGTAGAAAGTTTGAAGCTTGGAAGAGTAGATATCCCAATCACACGGCTTGATTTCAAGAGATGTCTTCTCCGTAGGAGTTCCCTTGAGGCCTTCAACGCACCGAGTGATGATGTCTCCGAGAAGATTCACGTTGTCATTTGATAGCCGTTTGTCGGTAGGATATGACGCAAGCAGGATGGATGTGGAAGACGGGAAATCAAGCTGCCTCAGCAACGCGACTTGGGGGCATCGGTGAGAAAAGAGAGAGAGAGAGTTTTGAGGTGATCCAACGGCACTCGAAGAGATCTTTCTACCAGCTGGCCGACAGCAACCTCCTGCTGTGGCATAGCGATCTCAATCACTTCGAGGTTGGGAGCACCACAAAGGAGCCGCAGGAGGTCGAAGTGAGAGATATCACACCCGACAGGATGAGAACCCAGTTCACCAAGGTATAGACGGGTCAAACTGGGTAGCGGCGGGAGCGGGGGACATTTCGCGACGATTAGCTGTAGGATTCGAAGCGAGGGCATGTTGTTCCAGGGTAGGTGTGGAAGTGGATCGTGTGACTCGTGACGACCAGGGATGGAGATCTTCAAATTCTCCAACAAGGGTGCACAGCGTTGATCGGAGAGTTGGAGCAGCGGAAGGGCATTCGACGTCGTGAACAGGCTTGTCCAGCCGATGCAGACCTCAAGCAGGCGAAAGTTTTCAGACATTATTGCTGATGCGAGAGCCCAAAATTCATTGTCCTCCCCCATGTTCTGGTTGTAGTGAATATGCAAACGAAGAGGTGCACCCTTCGAGCGTTTGAATGACTTGGTACTCCAGGCGATTTGAGGTGAGTCAAGGACGATGGTGGACCATAGCTCTAGGGTATCCAACGCGACTTCCCGCCAAAAACGGCAGACTTTCATGATTTTTGTCAAAAAGACTCGATCTGCAGAGGGTCGTATGCTAAGGTCCTACGGAGCATAAGGAAATTGGGATCATCGAGTGCGAGCTGCAAAGCCTGCGCCTTTCCGGCGACGAAGACCTGCGAGAGAATTTTTTTCGAAAGCCTAAAGATGAGAGAGGCACCCCCCGGATTACGACGAAGTTCTGAGCGGATGGAGGCCTATTAAAGGCAGAGAATTGGCAGAGAAGGTACATGAGTTGAGTCTTTCAGAGACTAAATGACACATACACACCATGATGGAGGTTAATGGGGAGTTAACAGAGTCCCGAGGTAAGCAATGAACCCTTCATGAGCCCAGCGAAAGGCAATCAGGCAGGAGTCAGTTCGACGAGATGGGGTCAGGCGTGAGAGGAGTACCCCTGTCACGCTGAGCAAAATTCCGGGGTTTCATTTACCCGAGAGTTCGTTCCATGCCCTCTTGCTCCCATGACGTTTCTTGGGAAGAAACGGCCCACATGCACAGCGACCCACCAGAATCCCCTCGAAAAGCTAAATCTCGTTACCAAGCACGCCTACTCTGTGCTCCGTATATATAGATATGCGGCCTGTGTTAAATAGGACCAGCATCGGTCACGTCGCTCTCTTCCTCAACAGCCCACACAATCACAACTTCAACGATGCCAACCATCGCACCCGGAAGCAAAGTTCTCGTCTCAGGCGCTAGCGGCTTCATTGCTAGCTGGGTCACAAAGACTCTACTTGATAAGGGATACTCTGTCCGAGGGACTGCGCGATCGGAGAGCAAGGCCAAGTACCTGAGAGAGCTGTTCTCGTCGTACGGGGACAAGTTTGAGACGGCCATAGTTGAAGATATCTCGAAGGTGAGTTTTTTTTTGTCTGCTCCCGTCGCTGAGAACACGGCTGATAAGGCTGGGAACGCGTAGGATGGTGCCTTTGACGAGGCTGTTAAAGGTGTAGATGGAATTGAACATCTGGCGTCCCCATTCCACACAAAAGCCGAAGACCCACAAGGTGAGTATCCTGTGTACGCTGTGAGATAGGCATTGATGAGGCTTACGAATAACTCTAGATATCATCGGTCCTGCTGTGAGCGGTACGGTTGGCATCCTGAGCAGTGTACTCAAGAACAAGTGTGTATCGACTTCCTCTCTTCAGTCCAACATTCCTGACTCATCTTCCTTCTCAGTCCCAATGTCAAACGCGTGGTCATCACGTCCTCTTGCGCCTCCGTGCTTGAAGTGAACCCGACGCCGACGAAATTTTCGGAGAAGGATTGGAACCAACAGTCCCTTGATCAGGTCAAGGAGCAGGGCAAGGCTGCCGCCGGTATTACTAAGTACCGAGCTTCGAAGACGTTGGCTGAGAAGGGTGCGCTATCCTTATAACACAACTCAACTTCTTGACTGACAACCCATCCTAGCCGCTTGGGAATTCGTCGAAAAGCACAAGAACGAGATCAAGTGGGACATTGCTGTCATCAACCCACCATACGTAAGTACCCCCTCCTATGGACGTACCAGCGATTGCCACATATTAACCGTCCCTTCTTGTTAGGTCTTCGGTCCTGTCATCCATGAAGCCCCCACTCGTGATGTGCTCAACACGTCTTCGGCTGATATCCTTCGAGTCCTCCTCACGCCCTCTGACTCTCCTTCAGCAATGTCCCCAGAAGCTCTCAAGACAACTGGATCATGCTGGATCGATGTTAGAGACCTGGCCGAAGGCCATGTCCGTGCTCTGGAAATCCCAGAAGCAGGTGGTGAGCGCGTCATCATCAGCGCTGGACCATTTGTCTGGCAAGAGTGGCGTACGTTTCACAATTTTGCGTCTGTCTCCGATGTCCTGACTGACCGCCCCTTTTGCCTGATGCAGTCGACGCCGCCAACGCGCTCTCACCTCCAGCTACCCTTCCAACAAGCGTCAAGCTCGCCTCAGGCGTTCCAGGTAGCGCTGCTGGTGCGATTTACATGATCGATTACGATACCGCCAAGGCTGCGAAAATCTTCGGGTTGAAGTATCGTACCATGCAGGAGACTGTGAGGGATGTTTTGGAAGACGTAGCCAAGAGAGGGTGGTCATAATCGGTCCATTCATTTCGAATCTTATCATGATCAGGTACTCGAATCTTATCAATCGCGAGCATGTGACTTGGATGTCCTTGAACTCTAGTCCTCTTTCTCTTTCAATCCTAGCCACCACCACTGTCAACAAATCTCTCCCTCTGACGATCTATCTGAACCGATGCGTTCTCGACCACGCGAATCAGTGTTTCTTATCGAGAGATCTGAGACGAAACATCTGCAAGCGTCCAGCCTCCTTGCTTTCTTGAAGCTGATGTACAGCGTCCTTGAAAGTATGCGCTCTGGTGATCCATACATCCCGTGGACGTTTCTTACTTATACTCCCTAACAGTGAGCCGAATTGACACGCAAGAAAAGACGCTGAGGAACAAAGAGCTAGAAGAGGAAAAGTGCCGCCACCTTGAGAACAAAGGGTCGGTCGCGACATCCACAAAGGGCTCTCGACGCGCCAGAAAGCCAACGCTTCCAGTAACTATGGATAAACTCAATCCGAAGTAAGTCATAACGCTTGTTCGAGATATACTCTTTATTTTCACCTCTATATTCTTGTCCAGAATCCCTGTTGATAAGACAAATGAAGCGGCCGTGTTGCTCGATCTTGACATAGCAAATGAGGTCCCGCTACCGTCGCCACCCAACGATGACGATGACACGCTGGAAGCCTTGGTGAGAAGAGCGCAGAAACTCGGGTATGCACCAGAGCATGTTTACGCCAATCTCGCAAAGTTGAAGGCGTCGACCTCAGAATATGAAAAATCGGTATGATGTTTGCGGTACCGATCATAATCATGTACTCATTGAGTTCATCTCACAGGAGTTGACAACTGGGGTATCTCCCTCCTTCGCCGCGTCGGACGTCCTTTCTGATATGTTAGACGAGCTTTATGCAAGTCATGGAGTGGAGAGGTCCCAACGCTGAACTTCTGAAGGATGAAGGATAGATTGTTCATGGAGGATACTGGACTTGTACTCTACAACAAATTCTTCGTAGCCTACTCTACACCCCAATCAGCCAACCAGTATAGAATATTACTTTAAGCCTTTTTCGCTCGCACTCACACACCAACTGTGCTATTTCCTTCGAACTTGCCGTGATTTTACACGGAATTTCCTACGAATCGACGATTCAAGTTACCTACGTCACCAAAATTGGTTCAAGTTTAAGTTCGGGGAGAATGTCCTTTCCAGTCGCATCTTTTATGGGCGAGATATCGAAAGCGAGTAGAGTGGACACGAGCACGATCCATATGATGCCCTGGGTGAAGAATGGGCTTGAACAAATCCTGAAATCAACGCAGTTAGCGGGGCGTGGGGCGTGATTCAGAAGTAGACGTACCTGCGACCGAATCCAAAAAGAACCTTTCAGACGTCCACAAGCGTCTGGTCCAGCTGACCGTCTTCTTGAATACACCGGTCCGGTATGAACTTCTCTGGGTCTGGGAAGTATTCTGTATTCCGCAAGATGGCCCTGTGACATGCCGTCATTGCGGCGAGGCATTGGAATTGCGAAAGCTGAGAAATTTGAGTAGCCTTACCAGATGTTCGCAATGATGGTGGTCCCTGTGTCTTCGGTTGTAGAAAGGTTGAAATGACCTGAATCGCCAGAGTATCAGCTGCTGGAGGCGTAGAAGGAGGGGAAATAGAACTTAACGATGCGAAAGGCTCCCATCCACTGAGTTAAATTGGGATAGACGGGAGAGGAATTGACCGTACGAACCTGATTGACTCATACATCACGGCTTCGGAGTAAGGCAGCGCAGGTAAGTCATGGGACGTCGGGAGAGGGAGACGCTCCTATGCGCAGATTTCGACACCTTTGAGTGCACTTGGCGGTTGAACGTTGATTCCCCGTTGTGTTTTGTGGTGAACGTCAGGATAATGCGAGATCGCCACACAGACTTTGAGGAGAGGAACTTGGCTCAGGTTTTGAAGCCGTCAGGTCCTTGATTTTAGGAAGAACTTCATTTAGCGTACCTGAGAAAGCCACGACTGTTGCGTCGTTGATGACTTCCTCTTCGTCCGGAGAAACCTTTCTGTGAAGGCGACAAATGTAAGAAAGAGAATGGGTCGACCATCAGAGATTGACTTACTCGGCGCAATGCCTCGGTCCCTTCGGATGAAGGCATGCCTATCAATTGGCTCAATTCTTTGCGCGCGACCTGGGCGTATTCAACGGATCCAGTACGGTAAAGCAACGTGAAGCTCGCCGACCGGCCGACTGGCGGCAGGCCCGGAGCGATTGGTTTAAGCTCTATGAGTACTCTGAGTCGAGTTTGAGACAAGGATAGGTTGACCAGTGATATCGAAATCCAGAGTATCCGTGCCGATAAATGATGGGTCATTAACCATTAGGATTGGGTGGGGAACCGCAAAGAGAACCAATCTTACCTTTCTGCCTATTACGCGTATCAGCCTGCGGAGTTTTAGTTGGCGCTTCCAAAAGGCCTCCGATGACGGGATAACCGAAAACCAGGCGGGCAAATGAGTTTTACGAAGGAAATCGCGTTCGTAGCTAAGCAGAGAGGCGTCAACAAGGTAGCAAGGGAGACCAGGGATATAGTACTCACTAAATCCAAGGTAATGAGTGGCGATGAGTTAACCAATCTTTTCTCTTTGTCGTAGCTCATGATTCCAAGAATCGTGAGTCTTGGGTGGATATTTCCAACAAGCTAAATTAGATGGACCGGATCTGATATGTCAACTTTACAGTAGAGAGCGGGATACGTGTGCCGAATAGTGGTGCTTACATGGTTTGGAGCAAATTCGGACGCTTCTGGTGGCAGAGACCAAGGAAGGTCTTCATTGAGGGGGGAGAAAGGAGTTCTCCTAAAGGTCAAGGCCACATGACGAAAGGTTCACATCTCCGTCCGAGTCCTCAGAGCTTTCTTTCTTACAGCCATCATCGAGGTCCCCGCGTATCTAGAAATGGCACCCCCTTCACGGGAGTCAGTGTCCCTCATCGAAAGGACGAAGACCATACCGGTCCTGCGCGCATCTACGCTGAATCAGATGCTCAAGGCGATGTATGATGTCCTGGAGAGTACGTTGTCAAATCTCTTTAGCCCCCTAGATGCCATTAACATTGGTCTCATCCAGTGCAGCGATACGATTACCATGAGAAGACAGCGCGACAGGCAGACGCAGAGAAATTCAACCAGACATTGCGGGATCAATGGACTGTACTGGGTTCCGAGGGGTCTAAACACGCCAGAAAGCCTGAAAAGCCTCCCCCATTCAGCGATTTCTTCTGCCCTGAGTAATCCATGCCCAACTCACACGTTTCTGCTCAGCATTTATCTTGCATTTCTCTTCTCCAAGCGACACAGATTCTGGACAGGCCGTTGCAATGTTTTGGGATGATGCTAACGATATACCGCCACCTCCACGTCCGCCCCCACTGCGCGTCGAAATCGGGAAGCCTCTTCCTCCGGCGCTAGCTTCCTTGACCGAATCCGAGTTAATGGAAGTGTTGATTAAAAAGGCGCAAGAGGTTGGCCAATCCCCGGAGCGGTTTCTTGGTCATGTTCAGAAGCTCCAAAGATTGAGATCAGAGCACGAAGGTCAGGTACGCTACACTCACCTGGCCATGGCAACCAACTTTTACTGAGCGACCTGATAACTAGCAGCTTTCTAAAATCGATTCGCGAGTAATTGCGACCAAGGAGATTCTGGGGGATATGCTCAGCGACCTTGGAATATCGGCCAATATATCCTTGACGGAATAGAGTCTGTAACCCCAATATCTCACCCAAAGGTTCAAATTGTTCGAGTGTAAAGATGCAGGTTCACAGCCCAAGCCGACGCTTTCAAATTCCCTTCAGACTCCCTCCGAGTCCGAAATCTGACCGTGGGTAATCTATCCTGACTGTGCGACCTTTCGCCGAGAAGCCGCATTTTCTCAACTGGGTCGAGTTTTTGTTCCTCGCCAACTTTTGCAGTGGCCGCGAAGCGGGTGGCGAGCTCGCCACCGTCCTTTGTTCGTCGCCGCACAAAACACAAAGCCTCTGCGCCATGGGCCTCTATCATCCCCACCACATCATCGACACCAGCCCATTTGACTCATGATCGCATTGAGGCCTTTCAACGACCGTAACGCCAACGTAATCATACGTTCTAGCGACGGAGTCGATTTCTATGTCCACGAAAGCATCCTCTGCCTTGCCTCATCAACCTTCAAGCATAAGCTCAGCGTCACTACACCTGACGTCCTCCGAAACCACCAAATCACTGAAGCCGAAGCGAATGCCAAATTCTTACGGGTCTTGATAGACAGCACGACGTTGGACTGCGTCTTGCGCTTCTGCTATCCTGGTCGCTCCCCAGAAATCAGCGACCAGAGCGATCTGGAGAAGGTCCTGCATGCTGCGGATCAGCATGAGTTCGAGGGGGTCATACAGGCGCTGGAAGAGGAATATATCAGGCTGGGGGAGGTTGAGAAGAAGCCGCTCCGGGCTTATGCTATGGCTCGTCGGTATGAGTGGAAGAAGCTTACCAAACTCGCGGTGAGGGCTTCCCTCTACTTTACCCTCGACGAGCTACTCGTGCAGTCAGCGTCCCAATCCACCCAAGTGGCTCTACGCTCCATGTCACCGCTTGACCACCAGATGTTTCTGCAATTCCATGCCCTCTGTCGATCCAGCTGCGCTAAAATCTACAAGAACTTCCATGAGCTAGATCTTTGGAAAGACGTAATGGCTGCGCAACCTCAACGTCCCCACAAATGTCATGGCCGAGCAGATATGGCGCACTTCCCCAATTGGCTGGTGTTTCGCATGGTATGCATAGGAGAGGACGTGGAGAAGGGTGCGCTTCGTCGGGATTCGGTTGGGCTTTATCGCAAGAGGGCACCGAACACCCGGTTCGGAACGGGTTGCAATGCCTGTGAGGACCCGCGGTATCTACTACCTTTGGCGGATGCTTTCTTGATGCTTGATGCTCGTATTCGCGACAAGGTTGCCGTCTGCATCGATCAGGTACGTGAATTTACCTTTTCATCCCTCTTACTACTCGTACTAATGCGACATTTTTGTCCAGGTTGAAGAGCTCATATGTTTCTGAAGGCGTGATGCTTGCCTTGTGCATCGTTTTGTCGCATACCATACGTATCTATCATAGAGTGTCTTGGTAACTTTTGTCAGATTAAAGCCATGAAATCTAGGTCATGAAGCGATCTCTGCTTTGGTGGTGTGAGCTGACCCTTGCCGGTTCTTATCATTTATTCTTCATCCTATGCATAACTCTGAATCTGATTCGCACCCGCATTTTTGATATCCAGACGCCACTATCTACGAAGCCAAATCAATGGTCACCTACTCTAGTTTTCGCGACCTGCCATGTGCGTATCTGAACCTTCCAAATTCGTCCACCTCCTTACAAAAGTTTGCTCAGAGTTCCTTACTTATGTCCACTTATCGCACAATCAATGAGCTTCGAGAACCTTCAGCCTGACAACCTCCGAACACAGAAGCTGAAGAGAAGCCATGCGTTTGAGCCACCGTCTGAGTCATCAATGCGTTGACTGCGATGGAATATGGATGTGCTTGTGCTTGCTTGCTCCAGCCGCGCTGAGCGATCTTCAGGTTTGAGAGAATAGAGCTGACCGTCCGTCCAGGCCATACGATCAGGAACACCATTCATCCTTGTAAATCGACAAATGAACATTATATTGGGATCTCACTCACATTCGCACCGGCACCCACGCTGCAGAGACTATGACCTCATACTCTCAGCATATGTCATGGGTGAAGGGTTCGCCATTGAAGAGGTTCCAGCCGTTCATCAAGGACGAGATATACATAGATTTCAATCTACGTGAGTATCGGTGACTTATCTATGGATGAATTTGTTATTCAACATTGGTGTTCTACCTTCGAGCTGATGCTTCTTCACTTCCTCGTCTCCAGCCGCGACGATGAGGTACATTCATAACCATTTTCTCGTCATTTTATGCTACTCAATCCAAATTCATCAAGTTCGTTCAAGCTCCACTTGGTTATCTATGCTTTGCTTCACTAACGATACCGATTAGCTTTATCAGATCTTCATTTTACCTCCTCGGCGCCGGACGTCTGTAGGCAGGCTCGCAGATTCGCCAGTGTCTACTATTACCCTGAATAAGCGTAACGGGAGCTGAATCGGCAGCCCGGAGCCAGACAGCTTTAACATCAAGTTATGTATCAAGATCTAATACGCCGCATGGCAAGCGGACCTATGGGACATGTACTGCCTAGCAGTTAAGGTGCTCTGCGGGGCGATGCCAAACACATGGTTCCGATCTCATATTACATGAAGCACGCAAGGGGGATGGAAGGTGGAGGTTTCCTCTGAG
The DNA here is from genome assembly GCA_029747585.1 of Pleurotus djamor. Lineage (NCBI taxonomy): Eukaryota > Fungi > Basidiomycota > Agaricomycetes > Agaricales > Pleurotaceae > Pleurotus > Pleurotus djamor. Next base: position 39,139 of record JAPEVF010000284.1, on the reverse strand, counting down.
TTGTTCCAGTTAGCTTGCCGTGCTGACCCTCTCCCACACGACTCACCTCCCATCCTCCTCACGCTTCCCCTAGTATAAACCCGAATATGCCCCAGTCTACTCTCTCAGTCGACCACGGTGTCTTCTCCACCGTAAGCATACGTCCTCCTCCGCTCCTCCCTCCGTCTCTTCGTCTCCTCTGCGCAAATCTTTCCCGAAGTTGACCAATTCTCTCCTATACGGTCCATCCGCGTTACGCCTCTGTTCACCTTTGATCACGGGGAACATGTTCACCACTACTGGTACTACCACCCTTCCTCCGAAAAAGGGTGCCCCGACGACTTCCGCAGGACCCTCTCTTACCCATGGATACTCACAGCACTCGTACCCCTCCAAAGTTCGTCTTCGGTCCCTATCCTTCGCAAGAATGACTGACGTACTACCCTATAAGAAACCCTTCTTTTCGTTCCCTCAGATGCCCAAAGGCTTTTCGGTGCGGGTGTTCAAGGGTCCTACTGTGACGTCGAGTTTGCCGTATGGTTTGGGTGGAGGCGTTGGGGCGACGGCTCAGTTTGATGTGGGGTACAGGCCGACGACTATGAACCCGTCCACAGACTCATGGCCATCCCATCCAAATCTTCCCCGCACGTCGTCATCATCTTCATCCATCGACCCTCGTCTCTTCGCTCTCCCAATGGCTACCACCACAATAACGTCTCATATCCGTACTTATGACGCTCGCCTCGCGCCACCCTATTCTATCTATCCCAATCCTACGAATGATACCTATATTTATGAACGCTCCGATACTTATTCATTCTCTGAAGCGGATGACTCGCCTGCTCTTTCCTCTTTATTCTCCCCAGCTCTATCTATTGACAGCAGCACGACTATTAAAGACTCGGAGCCATCAGCACTCCCGGAGAGGAACATCCCCAGTCGTATTGGACCACTTCAAAGCACGACTTCATCAATATCTATTCAACGCGAACCCTCCGCTAGCGCTTCAAACGCCTTATCTATCGTTCGAGTGGCTTCGTCCTCTCGGCCTGGGATGACGACTTCATCTGGAAACCCACAGATGGATGGATCATTATCATTAATTCCGTCCGCTATTGGGAGGTCGAAGACACCAGTCCAAGGTCCTCTCACAAGAGCGCCGTCTCGTGGGCCGAGTTCTGTTCAGTACCCGCCACGACCGACGTCGGCATCGAATAGTTATTTCCCCAATCACTCGTTCCAAATGCCGAATATGGGTCGCTCACGGTCACAACCCCGACCATCTCAGTATCAGCACCACCCAACTTGGAACGACTACATTGAAGAAACCATCCTCGACCAATCCTCCGAGCTCGCACGCATGAATGCCTCGTTGAACGCACGTGCCTCCGCCGCAGCTCAGTATCAATACTCCCGAGCGGAGAACGTAAATGCTAACATCAACGCTGAAGCGAATCCAGACCAGTCTTTTCCCGCTGTCCCTCTAGAGGACGATGAACACGAATACGACACTCATGACCATACCGATTACCAATCGATTCCCCAGGTTCCTTTACCCCCAGATGATGGAGCCGCCATCGAAATTACGCGTTACACGCCCGAGATAATTATGTCTTCATCGCCTGAAAGTTATTACGCGACTACGACTGCTGGTGCAGAACCTAGTCACTTGCCTGGTACTTCACCTTCAAACTCCTCTCGCCGATCAGCAAGCACCAGTCCCACGCCTGTCCTTCCTCTACCCACTAGACCCGGATCGCAGCCACGGCGAAATAGCAGCAGCAGCAATGGCAAAGAGGGCTCGCCTCAACGAGACCGCATGGGGGGATCGAACAGAGGTGCGAGTGGTGGCCCCTTCGTTCCTTACCAAGTAGCCGCATCGTCCCTGAGCCAGCAACACGAGCAAGATCCATCGTCAATGATACCACCCGGTGGTATTCCTATGACGTACATGGACCAATTCGAGCTTGGGGATGATGTTCGTGGTGATGGATTTCGGGGAGAGAGGGGGACGAGGTATTTTGTTGATCAACCTTCGTCGCAGCCTTTCTTCACAGGAGGTGACTATGCAAGAGGGAATGAGAATGAGGTTTCAGGGCGTTGGGGAGAGGGTGGTGGTGGTGGCTCTGTGTCATCGAATGGATCGAGGGCGAGTCCACCGTTGGTTGGTCCGCTGCAATCACACTTGACATCCTCGTCCTCCTCATCTTCATCCTCTGCGTCTGCTTCATCAAGATTCAGCATGGGGATGGGTATATCAGGTTCTGTATCTCGTGAACAGGAACGTCCTCTTCCCATCCCTCCTCCTAGTAACCAACCGGCCTTGCCTTTCCCTCCACCTCCGCCTGCGGTCAATATGGGCATGAACTTCCCAACGCGTTCTTCTTCAGTCTCTCCACCCCTTCCTATCACTTCAGATGACTTGGGCAGGGGAAGGACGCGAAAAGATTCACTGGCTGTCGAAGCTGCTAGAGCCGTCCGCAAACGTAGACCTTCCGTTTCACCCCCAACAATCACTACCAACGGCATCATCACGTCAGGAGCAGGACCTTTGTCTGCTCGTGCGCGGTCACCCATCAATGACTCTGCCTCGAGAGTTTGGGGGTCGATGTCAAGAAACGCTGGCGGCGGTGGAGTCACTCCGGTAACGGTACGACAACAGTCGCCCCTTTCTTTGCAACCTCCACCACCAATGCCCTCCTCACCGACCTCGTCAAATAACATGAATAGCGCACTGGTTAATACAGCCACTACACGAAGGCCCGTCTCTGGTCCGCGTCGTATGAACTCAGATCCTGCTACCACAACTGTTAACGATGCAATCTCCGCTCCGCCCATTCCGCCTGTTCCCCAGCGACGTCACACGGATAATGAGCTAGCTTTATCTTCCGGGGTGGCACCGGCTTGCATTGCAAGATGTCGAGTCCGTTGGAGCGAGAAGTTGGTATGTCCTTCACCTATTGCGCCTGATCAACGCAAGAAAGGGTGGTTCAACCGAAGAGGGTGAGTACGCCGCCTCCGTTCTACCCTCCAAATTACCGTCTACTCACTTATGCTGTCTTAGCGATCAACTCTGGACTAACGAAGGTGCCTACAAACCCCCTCCCTCCGGGCAGGAGTTTCCTGTGGAGCTGGACACATATCCCGAATACGGACAGGGCTGGATGAACGAAGAAGGTACCCGTATAGATATGGAACATAGACTGGTACCAAAGGCTCCACTACGCTCTGCGCTAAAGAGACCAACGACTCCAGCGTAACCTCAAACTAATTATAATCTCACAGTCGGCACTTACATTTATGGAAGAAGTATTTATTTTCTTGCTCCTGTCGATTTATGCACGGCGACTTATGTTATTAAAACTCGTATATACTATGTAATGACTATGCCTCAATGCTCTAGAAATACCTGCCATGTCAACGCAATGTCAACGTCCAGATGCCGGGATTCTTATCCCTCAGGGGTCTCCTATTGAACGTTGAACGTCCTGAGTCACGGGCATGTCACTTGCATGTCACTCACGGCGAACTCACGGAACTTGTACCAAACCACCCAGTCGACGGCAGCGCATGCCCTCCTCCTAGGCAATTTCACTATCAAACTTACATAAAACGCTTCGAATCTCCCATCATGTCTTACAAATCGCGGTCAGTTTTTCTCACTTAACATCGTTACCTAAACCAAGTTGAACTGACGCCAACGCCTACCACCCTATCCTTTTCTCCCTTCAAGAATCAAGATGCATCGAGATCACCGGCCGTATGAAGTCCTTGAAAGGTGTCCCAGCTTGAGTTCTCGTCATAGAGGCTGGTTTCCAGGCTGGCATGGGCTTCGCCGAACGGCTTCACACAGTGAGTAATTTTCGATGACATCTGCCGTACACAGTACGCGTCGTTCATCTCTGAGCTATAAGTGCGGACCGCTCCCTTTGTGGTTCTAGTAACAAAGCTTGAATATCATGCCCAACTCGTCCTCTTCAAGAAAAGTTCTCGTCACGGGCGCGAATGGCTTCATCGCTCGATGGGTTGTTCGAACGCTCTTGGACGAAGGATATACCGTGCGCGGTACCGTTCGATCTGAAGAGAAGGGAAAGGCTTTAAGAAAGTCATACGGAGCATATGGTAGCAAGTTCGAAACAGCAGTCGTTCAAGACATCGCTGAGGTATTTTCTTGGTTGCGTTTGAGAAATCCCAAATGCTCATTGCCTTCGATAGGATGGAGCATTTGATGAGGCTGTCAAGGATGTAGACTTCGTAGAGCATCTTGCTTCTCCTTGTCATACCAATGCAGATGATCCCGACGGTAATCTCCCAAACAGCATCCTACCCGAAACTGTACGCTGATTTTCTGAAGAACTCATTCGACCCGCAGTCAACGGTACTGTGGGACTTCTCCAGAGTATTCTCAAGCACAAGTACGTCTTCTCGTTCTGTCTCTTTGGATGTTTCTCAAAACGTAGCGCTGTCATCTACTCTAGTCCCAAAGTCCAACGTGTCGTTATTACATCCTCTTGTGCCACCGTCGTGGAAGACCTCCCACATCCCAAGGTCTTCTCAGAGCTCGACTGGAATGGTCAATGTCTTCAAATCGTCCAAGAACTCGGAAAGGATGCACCAGGGTTGATGAAATATCGAGCATCTAAAACCTTGGCAGAGAAAGGTTCCCCTTCTACTCTGCGTCATTGGGACATGTCGCTCATATAACCCGATTTATAGCCGCGTGGAATTTCGTTCAAGAACATGGGCATGAGATTGCTTGGGATATCGTGACTATGAACCCACCATACGTACGTCTTCCTCATAGCACCTAGATTTCGCCTCATCTAGACTGAAGGTACTTGGGCCTATGGAAGCCGGGACACCGCTCAACGAACCGCTCAATACGTCTCTATCGCACCTTCTCAAGATGCTCTTTGCCTCAACGAGTCCCAGTCCCATGCCATACTCCGCTGGTCTATCCTGGGTTGACGTCAGAGACGTGGCTATGGCTCACGTCCGGTCGCTTGAGGCAGAAAAAGCTGGCGGCGAACGCATCATCCTCAGTGCTAGTCCATGCACATGGCAAAGTTGGGGTAGGTAAACCTCGACTTTGTCAATAGCCCGGTTCGCGCTGATGTTCTCCTAGTTGATCGTGCGAGGGCACTGAACCCGCCAGTTCAGCTCCCGCCTGGAAAGTCACTCGCGACGGGCGATCCGTCAGCAAGCAACACTCCGCCCAAAGTCACATTCAACAATGTGAAGTCAGAGATACTACTGGGAATAAAGTATCGAACTATGGAGGCGACGACAAGAGACATATTAGAAGACATTGCAAGGAGGCAAGTTACTCTATGATAGCAATTAACGAGATATATGTATGGATGTAGAGTATAAGTCCATTGCTCTACAAAATTGTCCATGTCCACGAAAATTACGGACGTCCTTCTATCTATTCCCCGTCAGGATGCGGGGGGCTCTGAACCAGTCTCAGAGTGGACATATGCCGAAGGTCCTCGTCGAAGGAATGATCGTCCTCTTTGATCCTTCCATCCATAGGACCCGGAGGCGGACCTTCGTTGAACACTAAAGAGTCTGGCGTAAGGAGCTCATGCTCCATTTCTGGTGACGAATCATAACGGCGACCATAGATGGCACCACCGAAGTCATCCACCTCGATGCCTAAGCCACGGCTATTCCTCGCAACCTCCAAGCCATCTCTTCGTTTTTGGTCAGGGGCAGGATCTCTGTGTCCATTCAACTTCGCCATTGACAACCTCTTGCGAACGCCGCTGAAGCCCTTTCCTATACCACTTGGCTTGAACATCTTCATACGACCCTTCCATCTCCCAGGCGTAGACTTGTCGGTACAGATAGACGCCTTCGACTTGGAGGCGGAGGGTAGCGCATAAGTGAAACCTATACCGACCCCAATCTGTTCAACGCCATGGGGGAGGTTCTGTATCTTCGTTGGAGTAAAGACGTCATTCGGCGCAGGCAAGGGCGGAGGAGCGGAAGGCATTGGATAGTCATCATGGATAGCAGGTGTCGTGGTACACCGGCGATGTGATTTCTTCTTACGCAGTTTGTTCGGACTGACAGGCTCTAGGTGTGGTTGACCGGCAAGGGACAAAGATGAAATTCGATGGCCGAGCTCCTTGATAGTTGAAGATTTCTTCTTCAGCTTCCTAGGACGTCGGGGTGGTTCCTCCGTACTCTCTTTGGCCTTGATTCGGAGCTGAGGCGTAGATCGACTTCGCGTGTGTCGGTACTGACGACGGGGATTGTGCATCTGCTCCATGACCTCCTCGGTATCGATCTTCTCCCAGAATAAAGCCATTCGCTCTTGAGGCGTCAGTTCCGTGGCGGAGATTTCAATCTCCTTGAGATAGGAATCCCGGGCAATGATGGTAGCTTTGGGAATCTCGAGGGCTGATGAAGGATACGTCGGGGAGGCGTCAGGCGCTTCTACTGGAGAGGACGCACCGGCGATTATGATTGGAGGGAGGAGTGCTGGCGGTGGGTGGGAGCTTCGAGGTTCCGTGGCGACGTCCACAGCGGGGTTGGCTGAACGGTCTCGTGGGGGTTCAGCAGTATCACAGCAAGTGACAACTGGGAGAGCCGAGGGGCCATTTTTGACGGTGATGATAGGCGAATGCACGATGGGTTCCTGAAGGGACTCCTTTGGCTGACGGTGGCTCCGTTTTGGAGGCAGACGAGTAGGTTGCAAAGGAGGAACTAGAGAAAAAAGGGTAAGGGTCAGTAATACCAGCAAAGTCACTCTGACTCGCCTGGAGCCTGCTTAGAAAGAACTTTCTTCCAGTCACTAGTCGGTGACTGAGTGAATCGATCGACATACAAATAAGTGGAACTCACGTATTCGAAAAGAAGTCATGTTCCACCAATTTTTGGGAGCCCAGTCGTACAACGGGGTTCCTTTCAAGACACTACCCAGTGAATCAGCTCGAGGAACGAATCCCATAGATGATTCCAACGAACCTTGCCGACGAGGTCTCGGAGAGCTCCATCCTCCGTGTTGTCAAGCAGGGGACGGCCGTAAAGGATTTTGCTCTCATGCTCTGCCTCTCTGAGTGAGTCACTGTCGAGATCTCCTAGAAAGATGTGCTGGGCCACACCGTCAGAAAGCTAGTAACAGCGGAACAATGTGACATACGCACCTTTCCCGTCACCATCCAACCTAGAACCATACCAAAACCCCAAACATCTACTGACTCGTCGAACTTCCACCCAAGCAGCATTTCGGGCGCCAGGTAGTCCCTTTCGCGATTACTTTCATACTCGACATTCACAGGGTTCTCCCCATGGATACAGGCAACCTCAAAACCAGTTAAGACGAGGTGCTGATGTTCGTCGATATGAATGTTCGTCGGGCGAATGTCGTTGTGAATAATCCCTTTGCCATGGATACCTTGGATAGCAAGAACCTGGGGAAAGATTGTTGAGCGCAGGGCAAAGAAAAAACTGAGCCTTACGTACAAGCTCAGTGGTGTAAAGAGTTACAAGCTCCGCGCCGAGGCGCCCGTCGACCAGATCAGCAAGATTACCCCTTTCATAGTGACCCTAGTCAATTAGGAGCATGACTGATGAGGAGAGAAGCACGACCTTGAAGAAGACGAAGTGAACTCACCAAGACCAAGAAGATGTTATCGGCGTCAACAAACGTCCCATACATTCTATCGATGAAGGGAACGTCTCCGTCACCCACCAGGCTCATGGCATCGAGCTCTCTCCAGGCGAATGATGAGTTGACGCTGGTAATCCCAGTTTTCCTTTTGACCGTGTAGATGCGATTAGTTACGAGTGATCCCCCTTTCCTTCTATAAGAGCAAAGGTGCTTAGTCGAGCGGTGGATAGCATTCTTTGTCGACTCAGATACGTCTTCACTCGCTGGACCGTCGTAGGCAGGAGCTGGTAGGAACTCAAAATCGGTGAGTTTGAAGGTCTCGTCATACTTTTTGAATCGTTATTACGAGTATGGGCCGTAGAAATATCGACACTAACCGATCTGAACTTCAAATGGCTAACACCTGGGATATCCTCCTGGATGCTCGGGAGTTTGATATTCAGGCCGGAGAGGGTGGAAGCACGCTTCTTAATCTTTTGCTTCGGGGCAATGACGACGATTTCCTGGGAGATAGTATTATAATTCTGGTGTTATCCCTTTTTATCCCTTTGAGGACAGAACTCACATCAATATCTTCGTCCTTCCATATAGGTTCTACTGCCCTTAGATCCGTATATCGCTGCGATGATGAAATGAGCACCAATGCGGAGGGGACGTATCGTGAGAGGACGTACCTCAATTATGAAACTCTGTTGGTTTCCCAAGGTAAAGCTATCCATAGAGTCGTCCCCTACAGGTAGATATCTGGGGGCACCAGGTGTAGCGGAGCCAGCTGGAGAAATATCGGTAGGCGAGAACATCCCAGAGAAAGAATCCTAAACGCGATTTGTTAAGTCAATCCAGAAACACCTTGTCGAAGGACAGAGTATACACACCGAGAAGGGCGATGTATCCATGTCATCCAACTCCAACTTTAAAGCTTCGACACGAGGTCCTTTAGGCGTAGGATGACCATGACTAGATCGCCGAGGTATCTTCGAGCTCCCCTTCGATTTCTTCTTAGGCGTGGAGGTGGAGGCTTTCAAGTCAAACGGAGGATGCAATAGTCCTGGCGAGAATGTAGATACTCCTGGTGAAGGATACGGTGGAACACCACTAGGCGGGGTTGGAAGGGGTCTCGAAGAGCTCGTCAGGCTGGATGTCGAACCGTTAGAATGGGTGGTAAAGGGTGTATGGGAGTTAATCATCCTAGGCGGGATGGGAAACGAGTGGATGAGAGTAGGCTAAGAGATGTTAAGCTCAGGGATAGACGGGTAAAAGTGCGCACGTACGTTTCCAGACCAAGTCCACTCAGATTCAGGAGTGACCGTAGCGGCATCCTCCTCCGACCGCCGTTCTTGAGAAATGGGCGAACGACCCTCCAGAGGTATTGACTGTAGGCGACTCGTGCTTCAGTAGATAGTCTTACGAAGAATTGAACATCTCACATGAGAGATAGAGGAGCCACGAGCGAGGGTTGAAGACATCGTTGGTCACCCGTACCAAGAAAGAGCGCCGCCAGGGGGAAAGAACAAGAGAAAAGACAGAAATGCGTGGTGGTTAACGGAGGAAGTGGAAGGGTAACGCTATGAGGCGGGTTCGCCACGTATCTATGGGGGTGGAGAACGGAACAAGCAGAATGTCAAGCAGTGATCAGTCGTGCGGATGAGCGACGGATTGATTGGAAATGGGTCCTCCTTTTTTTNATGTAACAGGGGTGGATTGGGGGTGCCGATGAATTCGCAAACAAAATCTGATGGTCATTTGCGCTACGAACAAGTATTGAGACAGACTAGTTTCAGCGTCAACGAGAGGTTGAATTTTTAATATGATCGCCGACTCCTTCATTGTTCCAACTCTCGTTTAATGATATCCGCCGCCTAAGAACACGAGGAAATCAGGTGAGGGTTGCTATCTTGTGACGAGTAACCTACTTTTTCTCCAATCATATAGACTGTAGATGACTATGGGGAGGGGTTAGTGACTACAGCCTCGAGTTTAGACAAAGCGCTTACTGTATGCGCGCTGACTGGAATTGGGATGATTGACGCATCTAGAGTAGACATTCGTTTAGTTCAGATGAAGCAAAAGAACTCAAGGATGCGTCGATCAGCTACCTGCAACTCTGACGTTGTCCGTCCCGTATATCTTCAATTTCGTGTCCACCACACCGCCAAGCTCTCGAGGCATCATGGACATCGACCCAGTCGGATGACTGTCGCTGAATACCAAATTCCTCAAGGCGGAGATGATCTCTTCTTCACTTTGAACGTCGACTCCGGGTTCGAATTCTCCCAGGAAGATACTGTCCATAGGAGGAGCCACGAGTGTCTTTCGAGCAAGACGAATACCAGCCGCATGGGTGATGGCATCAAGTGGATGTGAATAGTAAGCAGGGTCTACTGAAGGGGGAACGTTCGCATCCGAAGAGGTGATATGGATGCGACCTCGAGAGAGGGGACTGTACAAAACGTTCATCACGGTGGTAAAGTTTTGAGATGGTCTCTGATCGGCTGGCGTTGGACCACCATACCCGGGAACTTAAGCTGGATGAGCGATATTGTGATATGGAAGGAGAGGAAGACACACAAAGGTTTATTTCTAACGGCAGAGTATTGTCCTTTTCATAAAGCCCCAAGACAATCTGGTGCTGCGTTTGGATTCCTCGAGCGAGAAGGGGGTTGCCGTTGGAAAAAGCATCCGCATAGAAAGATAGCTTCTCTCGTGCTTCTGAGACCAAGGAATGTAGTCGTGTTTCATTGAAGATATTCAGAGGGGCAACAAGTCCCAACGAGCCAGGGATTGACGAAAGTATGCCTGAAAGAGGGTCATTAATAAGATACAGCGGCGAGGGGGAGGACTTACCAGTGTGGTTGGAGAACCAAAGGTCAATCTGTTCGGCTAGGAACTCTGGGTTTTCCAAGAGACCAAAAGTGACCCTAGAAACCGCAATATTATTAGTTCAATCAACGATGACTAAGTGCGAAGACTTACGATGCGTTGGTAAAGGCACTAACCCAAGAATGAACGTGGTCTGCCAAACTTTCAATAAACGAATGAAAATGAAGGTGGTTATAGGAAACACAAACCAGCAAAGTTTTCGCCGATCGAAGGGAGGCTGAGGACTGGTTTCACTCCTGCGGCGGTCAAGATACTAAGACAATGGATAGGTGTGTTGTTCAATGTCAATGAATCAGCGCGTGACATACCTAGAGTTTCCAACACCAGATACCTCTAGGATTTTCGGGCTGCCAATAGTACCGGCTGATACTACGACTTCACGAACCACAGAAAGTGTCCTCTTCTGTTCGCTACCGGAGAGCTGGTATTCGACGCCAACTGCTCGGAGATTTTTTGTTCTCCCATTCGCTCCCTGAGCATGATGGGAATCGTCCCAAATGATTCGAGAGACCGTCGCGTTCGTTATAACGTGGAAGTTGGGCCTGAAGGAGAATGGCGTGTAATATGCGCACGCAGCGGAGCACCTGGAAAGTGAGGCGGCGAATTGAGACGCTGAAAATAAAAATGGTCAAAAATAGAACAGGCCTCGTGTGGTTGGCGACATTGATGCTCTCTGCTGCAACACCAACTCCATTGGGATCACCGCTCGAAAGGTCCTTTTCTCCAGGCAGACCGGCGCGAATAGCGGCTTCACGCCACAATGTTGACTGAGGGAAGAAGAAATCTGGGTAACCCACATGGACTCTACCCTCCAATCCATGGACCGCAGGATCAAACGTAATACCACCCGCTTGTATTTGTTCCGGAGTGGGCGGGGTGACAATTTCGGAACGCTTGAAAAATGGAAGAAGGGCATCCCATCCCCACGACGGGTCATTGTTGATTTGAGCCCACGCATCGTACTGCGGTCTACCTGCCCGAGGCTGTCTAGAGGTTAACCAGCGAGAATGAGAGTACGAACGAAATAACGCACGAAAAGCATGGCGTTGATTGCTGTACTCCCACCCAACGCCTTCCCCGCACTCACCGTTGTCGTTCTCTGATTGATATTGTGTTGAGGAGTGGTGCTATAGGCCCAATTGAGCGTAGTGAGCGATTGACCGCTTCCAGAGAGTCCAGGAACAAAGACCTCGGGGTATTATCAGCACTTACAGCCACTGACGAGAGGACGAAAACAAATACAAACTTCGGGTAGGCTTTCTGCGTTGGGTCCTGCTTCGAGAAGGGCGACGGTCAGACGAGGATTCTCGGAGAGGCGACTTGCCACAGCCAGCCCACTTAAACCCCAATGATACACTGAGTGATTGAATCGCGTGGAGAGGAGGAGCACTTACGCAGGGCCGCCACCAATGACTACGAAGTCATATTCCGTCAAGTCCGGTATCAGAGCCCATGAAAGTGTCGACAATAGTAAGGTTATGAGTACCTTCATGAGTGTGCCAGTGACGCAGAGAAAATTATCTTCCAAGGGGTGTCTTTTATAGTCCCGGTTAAGAGTGAGAATTTACACACCCCCACGGGGTAGCTACCCGCTGATGGTATCATCTTTTGCATTTCGCCGTAACGTCGAGCCATATGGTTGAAAATAGGTGAAGCTCCGGGTGAATTGACCAAAGGGTGTATGGGTTTATCGAGCACGGCCAGTGGTCGCCGGAAGCGGATTCGGAATGCTTTGTCGTCCACTACGAGGAGAGGAGTAAATCTTCGGAGGTCAAGCGATTAGAGGAAGATCTACTTACCATTCTGACCTTCATACAGGTAGTGGGTGTCAGAACAAGGATGTGAAAATGGCGTTCAAGTGCCGAACCACCTGATGCGGAAAGGGGCTTCTCCTAGTGAGGGTGGCAGGGTACTGACAGACTGGGGATTGCAGCTCAAGCCTTGGCCTAGCGGAAGGTTACGCGTAATACGCTGCTTGGATATGTGTATTCTGGAAATCATATACTATACTCTAAGTATCTATTGGATAGCCAATGCATCTCACGAGCAACTCACGAGCACATCCATGTGCAAGCTGCGGTTACGACTCGATGAAGGACGTGAGAAAAAAGGAGGATGAGCTTTATGATGGGTTCTATCCAAAGAGAGTCATACGAGGAGACGTATTCTAGGTGACCTAGGGTCTCACTACCGCAGCCTTTCTAGACTAGAGTATATCAGCCGCCACCAGCCGCAACTACCAGAATATCTGGCTTTAGCAGACTCTCCGAGGATTAGTACTCAAGTACTCACCGCCGAGCTTGACTGGCGCCTTCTCGATGTGGAAATGGGAAACGGTGTCGGGTCCCGGCAAAAATCTAAGATCGGAGACGCGGTGCGTACGAGTCACAGCCGATGTCCCATTTTGGTACTACTCTGGAGACGGAACGTGGCAATGGGGGACTCTCCTTTGTGTGGTGGCCAAAAAAGGGAGCGGTGGAAAAAGGGTCGCGAAATGGGACAGTGGGCCATAACCCATTTAGTGCGCAGAAAGGCCACAGTCAGTCTTAGCTTCGAGCTTCCAGAGACCTTACTCCTCTCTGTGGATACAAGTAAGCCATACGAGTGTGAAGCTCGAAACTGGGCGAAGACGATGGGAGTGGGGACGAAGGACCAGGGGAGCTCCTGAGGATTGCGCGATCACCTGACTGTTCGAACAAGGCGGTAGCGGACTTTCAATTCTGGTGGCCCCAACCTTTTCCTCTTGCCACATCGGTCGCCTGCCATTACGATCGCAGCGTCCATTGTCCTCCCGTTTAGGAATTGAATGTGAGTCTATAAATTTGAGGAGATGTGGTCTTGTACATACTGCATCTTCTCCTCGTACCATCATGGCTAACGCTCCGAAAACGACCCCAGTTAAACCACAGAAACCCATCCCAACCACTCGAAGCAAGATGGAGCCACCTATGAAACGTCTCTCCGAGAATGATTCTTTTACCCAAGACCACCTCAATCGACCACCTTTGGAACTCGGGGAAGGCCTGGCCGCCTTGAAGCAAAACATCGAGCTTCTGAACGCTATCGCCGCGTTTTCTGTTGTGACAGCCACTTCGTATGACCTTTGCGTCGATGTGATCAACGGCGCTCTCAATGCTGTTCATGGTACGTCTTGAGCTTAAACCCTTCCACTCCACTTTTCAATTCTTCAATACTTCCATCAGGGGCATATGCATCCGCCAAGGTACAGCTAGTCTGCGTCAACGTCAACTCAAAGAACATACGACATCACCCGCATCAACACTTTCCCTCACGCGCTGACTTTGTCGTCCTCCCGAAGGACTTAGCCGATGCTCTTGCTGCGGCGAAATTGGTCCCGGCATATCATCACATCGTCAGTGCCGGTGAGCTGAAGAAAGATGATGAAAAGGATCAAGGTCCAAAGCAGGCCCTGACGTATCTGGGCCTTGCAAATCAAGCTCTCCCTCACTACGTTTCTCTCCTCGGATTCTCAATCTGGCCGGCCGGCTACGCACTCCATTGGTCGAGTCCATCTGGTGTCGACTGCTCCGAAGAATTTGCCTGGGATAACACCCTCCCTCTCCTCGAGTACGCTTATACGCTCTACTGCCCCCCCNGCCGACAAACTCCACACATTCTTCGACAAAACCATCACCCTTGTTCCCAACTTGCCACTTAAGAGCGCGCCGAAGTGGGATGTCGAAGTTGACGGCGTCACCTACGCCAACTGTACCGTGCGCTCGGTTGGGCAACCTTGGCATCGCATGTCGTGGGTCGCTGAGACTGAGGGCGGATTCATCATCAAGGATCAACATCGTAGCGACGACTCCACCTTTACGGAGGGCGAGCTTTACGAAACCTTACATGAAGCGGGCTATGCTCTTGGGTTCGCCGATATGGTGTCTTATACGCAGATCAAGAGCTATGGTCAATATATGCACATCGAAGTGGACGGCGTCCGTCGAACGAAAACTCGAATTGTTCTCGCCACGACTGGCGTGTCCATTTACAGATGCAAGGACCTGCAGACGTTCTTGAGAGTGATGTACGATGTTCTCGAAGGTTTGCTTTTGTCATCTTGATCCCTCTTCTTGGGGCTGACCATGTGGCTTAGCACACCGACATGCTGTTAGTCAAAAGGTGTTACATCGTGACCTTAGCATAGCGAATATCTTGATCAAGGCCAAGAGCGCCCGACCCCGAAAGCCTGTGTACGACAAGCATGATCGGCCACGATTTGTCGGCGAGGTACTCGACCGGTAAGCAGCATTCTACCCTCTTAGAAACATGGCTGACCGTCCTCGTGCAACGAACAGAAAAGAGAAGGCAGAACCTGAAGCCTTGATCATCGATTTCGACAACGGTTGTAGATATGAAAACGGACAGAAGACTGATCATAATCCCCTGCACGAACGAACGGTGAGTAACTTCGCTCGCTCTAATCCTCAAACGATGGTTAACGCTGTAATGTCATAGGGTACGCCAAAGTACATCGCTCGTTCTGTGTCAGTTGGGAAAATTCTTCACCTAGACAAGACCTTTGAGCCCATGCCTGAACTATCCGCCGAGCTCGCTATCCGCTATGAGCTGGCGTACAAGGACGCCAAGGACCCGATACGCTCACTCAAGGATACCGGAGGCACCATACATGGTTCTGTCTTCGATGATGCCAAGTTCCAACGATTCAACAAGAGTAAAAAGGCTCGGAAAACGGAGTTTCAGCATCATCCGCGCCACGATGCTGAATCTGTCTTCTGGTGCTCGCTGGCGTTCCTCATGCGAGCTTTACCAAAACCGGAAGAAGGCGAGAAACCAGAGCCAGACACCAACGAAGACAAACTTGCCGTCCTCTGGGTGTTTTTCCGGGACCACGAAATTCCCGACCATTTCCATTTTCACGATTCTCGCGTATCTCTTCTTGATGACAACATTGAATGGGAAGACATTCTGCATCCGAAGCTCGCGTTTGTCTCTGCGCTTATCGAGGACTTTGTTGCCCAAATCCGCCCCGAGTACGCTCTCCTCGAACCACCACCACATCAATTTCACCTCCACGAAGCGATGCAACGACTCCTTCTCAAGTATACCGTCGAATGGAAGGACCAGAATATTGCCTTCAACACGGAGCTGCCACGTCTCGTCCCGAAGGGTGACGGGAAACAGAAGTGTGGGTTCCCTGCTCTAGACGGACAGCATCCTACAATCAGTGTGGGTAGCAAGCGCAAAGCTATCTCCGCCCAGCTTGCAGTTCGACCCCCTTCTCCCAAGGTGAAAGTAGAAGGCAATGACGAAGAAGTTGACCTTCCCTCAGAAAGCACTCTCAAACGTGAGTGAACTTGTTTTGCATCATCTTTCCTTGATCTCATCCATGAAATTCAGGTGCTCGACTCCGTCAATGATATCTTTTGAAATTTGGGCACATCTCTTTTTCTCTTGCGCACATTGTTACCTATCATGAATCTTAACTCTGTATCTCACCTAATGTCAATCATTGGCTTACTCAATTTCGCGCGATGGCTTTCGTTTGCCATATCTGTTGTATTTTCTCATTGGGGCATTCCATTCAAGTTCCACGCTCAGGCCCAAGGGATGCCAACTCGTATAACATGGCAACCTTAGGAGATGATGCCGCACCAGTACCATCGTTTCCGTTGTCAACGGAGGCCGGCCTGCCCTTTCATCGACTCTGTACGACCTTTGGATGTACTCATAAATGGCGTGGAGCTGAGCTCAGACCATACAGAATCTCTCCTCTTCTCGCGCAGATCGGGCGTGCGGATGAGTGATGGATGAATCGGGGATGTATGATGTTCAATATACGGCTACGGACAAGCAAAGAAACGCATTTGGTCCGACTAAATTCAGCATCAACGAGAGGTGTTCAGTGACGCCGCGGTAAACGTTGAATTAGTCTCGCTGATTCCTTCATTATTTTATGTCTTTTTGGATTATATCGGCCGCCTAAGAGCAAGGAAATCAGTGGAAGATGTTGTCCTATTGACGAGAAGTCTACCTTTTCGCCAATCATATACACCGTGGACGACTATAAGGAATTTGTTGATCGTCATAGCCTCGAGTGAGAGAGCAACTCACTATATGGGCGCCGATTGGAATTGGAATAATCGACGCATCTAGAGGATCGTTTAGTTCAAGTCATCCAAAAGTAATCCAAATAATCCAAGGACATGAGTACCTACCTGCAACTCTGACATTATCCGTCCCGTAAATCTTCAACTTCGTATCCACCACACCTCCCAACTCTCGAGGCATCATGGACATCGACCCAGTCGGATGACTATCGCTAAATGCTAAGTTCTTCAGGGCCGAGATGATCTCTTCTTCACTTTGAACGTCGACTCCGGGTTCGAATTCTCCCAGGAAGATACTGTCCATAGGATGACCGACGAGTGTCTTCCGAGCAAGACGAATACCCGCCGCATGGGTGATGGTGTCGAGCGGATGTGAGTAGTAAGCGGGATCCACTGAAGGAGGAACACTTGCATTTGAAGAGGTGATGTGGATACGACCGCGAGAGAGTGGGCTGTACAGAACGCTCATCACGGTGGTAAAGTTGCGGGGTGGTCTCTGACTGGCAGGCGTCCGACCAGCATATCCGGGAACTAAAACTGGATCAGTAACATTTTGGTACACACGGAGATTAGGACATACAGAGACTTATTTCCAGCGGCAAAGTATCATCTTTCTCATAAAGCCCCAAGACAATTCGATGCTGCTCACGTATTCCTCGTGCGAGAAGCGGATTGCCATTGGCGAAAGCATCCGCGTAAAAGGGTATATTTTCTCGGGCTGCTGAAACCAAGGAACGGAGTCGCGTTTCATTGAAGATGTTGAGAGGGGCAACGAGTCCCAACGAGCCAGGAATTGACGATAATATCCCTGGAAGAGGTCTCTAAATAGAGTGCAGGGGCAACGACGAAGGCTTACCCGTGCGGTTGGAAGACCAAAGATCCATCTGTTCGGCGAGGAACTCTGGGTTTCCCAGGAGACCGAAAGTTAAACTGCGGTCGATGCAATCAGTAAGTATCAACCGCGGTTCAGTCCAGAAACTCACGAGGCATTGGTAAAGGCACTGACCAAAGAATGAACATGGTCTGCCAAACACTCCATGAACGAACGAAAATGGTAATGGTTCTGAGAAACACAAACCTGCGAAGTTCTCGCCGATCGAAGGAAGGTTCAGCATCGGCTTCACTCCTGCGGCGGTCAAGATACTGGGACCGAATGATATGTATGTGAGTTGTTTCATACGGATGAATCAGCGATGATGTACCTAGCGTTTCCAACACCCGATAACTCAAGTATTTTCGGAGTACCAATGGTACCAGCTGATACCACGACTTCGCGAAGCACAGAAATGCTCTTCTTCTGTTGGCTACCGGAGACGAAGTATTCGACGCCAACCGCTCGAAGACTTTTGGCTCTCTCATTTAACCCTTGAGAATGATGGGAATCGTCCCAGATGATACGAGACGCCGTTGCGTTCGTGATAACATGAAGGTTAGGCCTGGAAGAAAATGGGGTGTAATATGCGCACACTGCCGAGCACCTGAAGTATGGGGACGTGAGTTGAGACGCTGCGGATAATTGCGGTAATAATAGAACAAACCGTGTGTAGTTGGCGACGTTTATGCTCTCCACTGTAACGCCAACTCCCTTTGGATCCCCACTAGATAGATCCTTATCTCCAGTAAGACCGGCGCGAAGAGCAGCTTCACGCCACAGCTTCGATTGAGGGAAGAAGAAGTTTGGGTACCCCACATGGACCCTACCCTCCGTTCCATGTACAGCGGCGTCAAATGTAATGTCGCCCTCTTGGATTTGCTCGGCCGTAGGTGGGACGACGGTTTCGGAGCGCTTGAAGAACGGAAGAAGAGCGTCCCAACTCCATGACGGGTCATTGTTGATTTGAGCCCATGCATCGTACTGTGATTTACCTGCGCGAGGCTATCTAGAGGTTAAAGAGTAAGAATGCGAATGCGAACGAAATAACGCACAAAAAGCATCGTGTTGATAGCTGTACCCCCACCCAGAACCTTCCCCGCTCGAACGATTGTTGTTCTTCCATTCATGTTAAGTTGAGATGTAGTTTCATAGGCCCAATTGAGCGTAGTGGACGATTGACCACTTCCAGCCAGTCCTGGAACAATCACCTACACAGGTGGGGTTGTGCATGTCAAGAACTAGCCTCAATGGGAGAGGAGCAATGGAAGCATACTTCGGGTAGGCCTTCCGCGTTGGGTCCTGCTTCGAGAAGAACGACGGTGAGACGAGGATTCTCGGAGAGACGACTTGCTACAGCCAGACCACTAGAAGTCAAATGCACATACTGAGTAATTGAACTGAGTAGAGAGGGGAAGTACCTACGCGGGGCCACCGCCAATGACTACGAAGTCATACTCGTTCGAGTCCTTAATAAGAGCCCTCGAAAGTATTGGGAGTAACAAGAGAGTCAGCACCTTCATAGGAAGAAGTGATGCAGGAGACGTTGCCATCCAAATTCTCGGTGCTTTATATCGTCCCGTTTAAGAGTGAGAACACGCAGACCCCACGGGGTTGCTCCCCGTTGATCATATCATGGATTGCATTTCATCGTAGTGTCGCGTCGATTCATATGGTCGAAAGTAAGTGAAGTTCATAGAGAAGCCGTATTTAGCCCCCCCCGGTGGAATTCTGACGGAAGCATCGATGTTGCGAGGCGACTTTGAGCTTGTCTAAACCTTCTGCGGGGGAAGACTCCAGACACCTCAATGAAGGACCTAGATAACGATAACACCCACCCACGTTGCCCTCAACCCAGTGGCGATCTTCAAGACGAAGACGACACTGTGTTTATCCTTGGTCCACGGTTTGGTGTTTGCAGATATTCAGCCCATAATTCGTCTGGCAGCATCCGCACGATTCCGCGTTTCCAGGCTGCTTCGAGGGGGATCGGATAGCAATGGAAGTCGAAAGCCATTTCGCGGCACCGGGAGTTGTCACAAGGTACTACATACCCCCATTCCCCACAGGTAGCGGTCACCGGGCGAAAGGCGTGGAGTGGACGAAGCAGCAATTAATAACCTATGGTCCCACGACGATATTGAGGAACACACACAAGCTAAGCTAGTCTTCGAAAAAGATTTCAAGAACCATGGACGTACAGTCGCTGATGTAGTCGAACACGCAGGCCACAGGCGCAGCGGTTCAGATGGTAAATAGGTTCGGAACATAGAGTATGGCCAAAAAAAAAGCGCGTCGCTCGATTTCAAACCACCTGACTAGAAAGGGGGTTCTCCTGAGTCAAAGACCTTGAGCTTAGACGGTCATCGATTTATCCCGGAAGTTGAAGCCTTCAGCTTGAAGCTCCACACTAATGAAAGGCTAAGTGACTCGAGTAACGTTGCGCTATGGAAGTTCTGGTATGGATGCTGGCGACACGATATCAGAAGCACATTTTTCATTTTTGTTCATGAGAATGCCAATCTACTGGCCGGGGTAACAACTCGATGGAGACAGTAAGTGAATAAAACTGAGTCAAAGACTGCTCGGTGTCACTCACAGAGACAGACGAAACGATACAACCTGGGCGAAATAATGGCGATCCGGCCATTGTAGAACTCATTGCAGCACACTCTACCCACATATGATTAGGGATTCTAGAGAAAGCTGATCGATTCATTCTCACTCTGGCCATAAGCACAATGCATTTGGGATCTCTCCCCAGACTCCGGGGTCCATTGTGCGGCCCTAAGAAAGGGACCCCCTTTGTACGCGGTACAGGAGTTTCAAACTCAAAATAGACGCCCCTTGTGCGCAAATTTTCTTCGACATCATTCGCTACCTCACTCATTGCATCTACTACTTCGTGGACCGACTACCCACGATGCATGTGCAACGTCTCAAACCTATATATGAATGCCAGCGTCAAGGTGAGCTCCAAAGATATCTCTTCCTTTCTTGCTTCCTCATCATTTCGCTCAGAATGCATACGCCTGCAGGCTGGACGATTTGATTCCTGTACTATCTCATCGAGGCGTACTTTCACAACACCCGAAATCCTTCACTTATATGCGTCTACTCGATGTGGCTCAAAATTCAGACTCACAGTGCGTCAATCCGTGTCCGTCCGTCATCACTCAGCATTTGACACATTTCCAGCTCAAGTTTCAGCTTTCCCCTTCTGTTATTGAGCGAACTTCGACCCATCTGTGCTACGATCTTTACTCAGAAACGTTCGGAGACGATGGCAAACCGGAATACCTCGTTGGTTCGGCTGATGGATAGCAACCCTCAGGACATGAAGAAATATTGTTGCCATCGCCATCGTCTCCGCTACCTCCAGTCTTCGCTGTCTTGCACACATCGACCATAAATGGAGGCTGTCAACCATCCTGTTATTCACCACCGTACCCCCTGCGCGAGCACTTGGAAACGTCGTCGGCTGATGTCAGATCACGATCACTGCGTCGGCTTCTCTCTTATCGAGCTAGTTCGCTGTCGCCTTGGTGAGCATGCACACTTCATCCCACGTTACCGTACTCATCGTTTTTTCAAGACGTCGTTCGGGATTGCGTATGACTTCGAGCTCCTGGCGCATAACCTGAGATCATACTTGATATCCTCAGGACCTCAGGCGCTCTCTTCGGAGAGTTCGATGGCGAAGGTGGTGATTCGATAGAGTATCCTCAGGTGTGTTCCAAGTTATCGTCATCCTTCCATTGGTCCTCATCATCGATGTCATCTTCAGGCTATCCGGGTTGCGTTGACTCCCTGGATGGGTCTGTTCCCCGTTGGTTACCCAACTTCGCGCTCACAATTGTGTCCTTTCGGACCATTCTCGTGAGTGTCACTCTGTATCCTCTCACTGTTCCCTAGGATTGAGCTCAGTCAACCATCCCGTCAGGTTCCACTTTCCGCGGATGCCAGCTGCTTGATCGCGTTAATTATTGAGCACCATGCTGTCCACGGTCTACAGGTCGCATTCACCCTTTTTCCTCCCTTCCTTCCCATGGATTACCCCCAAGGCCCACCACAGACGTTGGGATGGGGAAATTTCAGACGGTGCTTTCGTGGCTCCCTTGGTACCAGTACCGAAATCAAAGACACTCGTCGACGTGGATAGCACACAGGCATCGTGTATCGTGAACTCAAGACCGCGAGATACCTAAACAAGTCGAGAGAATCCGTGAGGATCCACTCGTACATGTCTGACAGGAAATAGTGTGTGGTGACATCTGGGTAAGACAAAAACATTCTACGTGTCTAGGCTGCAACACCGTCGAACTGATCTGATTGAGAAATATTACATTCTCGAAGTTCCTCGACTATCCTCGACAAAGCATTCCTGCCGCACACGGAGCCGTACGATGTAACCAGATGCAGCGCGCAGTCGCGCGGGAGAACTGACTGTAGAAATTCTGCTACGAATTGAGGCGACTCAACCATGCGACCAACAATGTGCAGGTATTTGAGAGAATTGAATGGCGTGAGCTTGGTTGGACGTTCGGCAAGCTCTGAGGAAGCCTTGAGAGACACAGATATCTCGAGCAATTTTAGTCGAGGAGCGTAGGCTGCTATGTAGGACAGAGTATCGAGGGTGACCAATGGCTCCGCAGGTATGAACCAGTACATGGATGACAGGTAGCAAGTGGAAAAATGGAGGCTTTCGAGGTTTGGTAGGGAAGTGAACACACGGAGAAGATGGTCTCGAGTAAGTTGGAGGCGCATCGCGTGTCGTATATGAAGGGAAATGAGGGATTTGCATGATAGAAGAGGCTCAATGATTGAAAATGATTGTTCAGGGGGAATGGGATGCGATTTCTCCGTATCAACTTGGATGGAGATTGTTTTGAGTGGCGGCCAGTTCTTGGCGATGATGGCAGTGAGCTGAGCCTCGCGTCTGGGGTTCTCTTCAGTGCGCGATGTAATGTAGATCTCGAGCAGAGTGGAGGATGCAAACGGAGTTTTGAAACATTTGATGGCTCGTTTGAATGACATATCGATGACAAGACAAGTGAGAGACGAGAAGCTACCCAAGGGTAAGCCACTGCTGAAAGCCTTTTCTTGCTGATCGATGGAGTCATTTTGCATCTGCATCGATTCAAGGTGTTGGTGTTGAGCAAGGGCAAAGACGCCTTCGCGTGAGAGAACGGAAGCGAGGTGAACTTCTCGAAGCAAGGGGAGGGACTTGAGCACGCGCATGAAGAGGGTGATGTTGAAAACATCTTTGGGGATCGAGGCTTCTCTTTCCTCCAAGAAGGAGAGGAAATCGAGGTTAGGCATTTTGAGAATAATCAATTCCATGAGGTAATTGAGTTCTTGCCGATTTCCGAATGGATCATCAAGGAGAATATATGATCTGACGGACGGAATGGCGAAAAGGTGAAGGAACGATGGTTCGATGTAGCTGTGTATTACTTGCAGGTTCGGCAGCAACACGGGAAAGGGGCGTTCAGCCGCCAAAACGACGTAGACTTTGGACTGGATTCGGAAGTCACCGTGGAGTACTTTGATTCGTTCATTGTACTTCTTGAATCGTGCCCAGCCCTCCGCTGGGATTGGGTGGCTGAAGGACTGCGACTCATATTTCAGCCGTAGTGCTTCGAAAAACCTGACCAACTCACGTATTCCTTGCTATGGCTGTCAAATTGAAGGGGGGCCAAGAGCAAAAGCATTTGTCGAACTTCAAAAACCTCACGCCACGCATGATCAAGGGCAATTTCCGTCCATGATTTACAGACAAGTGCACAGTCCACAAATTGATCCCTTTCGTGCCGCCCAAGCCCGTACTGTTCAACCTCCCGAGTATCAAACATTGTCCTCACCCAAAGATGCTCGAGTATGGCGTTCAGTAGCTCTGGAATAAACAATGGTGATTTCTCGGACATTTTTNGGTGGGGATTCAGTCGCGCTGGGATGAATCAATATTATGCATTTTAGCCAGGTGTCTGACGGGGCACATGAACTACTCACTAAGAACAGTGGTAGGTACCACGGAAAACGAACCACAACCAAATAAACCAAAAAGAAACCAATTTTGGAGTGCGTTCTAGACCGATTCGATGTGCATAGACGCCCGAGCGCTCGGGAAAGTGCGATCACCTGATTGGCGGTGGCCCTTTCCTCTTGCCAATTTGATCAAATATGGGTTGAATAAGTATGGGTCTCCTGCCAGCATAATCGTAGTAGCCATCGTCGTCCCGTTTAGGAACCAAATGTGAGTCTATAAGTTCGAGGGGATGTGGTGTCGCAAGCACACCATCTTCTCCTCTTCATACATACCATCTTGGCTGACACCGCGCTGCAAAAAGGCTCCAGCCAGAGATGGAAGTACCAGCCCATGGCCTTCGTGCCGCTGTCACTTTCTCCGAAACGCGTCCACCCATTGATATCGGTACAAGCCTCGCGTCCTTGAAGACCAATATTGAAATCCTCCATGCACTTCAACCCTTTCGTGACGAAAAGAAGGGTGCCTATGACTTGGACGTCACCACGATCAATACAATACTACATGCTGTTTATGGTAAGCTTCGTGATTTCAAGTCTTTCCGGGCTCTAACACTCATGTCGGAATCTCACAGATGTCTCTGCTGATGATGAGGAAGAACTTGTCTATGTCAGCGTCAACTCGGAGGCAATCCGACACCTCCATCAGCACTTTCACTCTCGCAAAGATTTTGGTGTCATTCGCAAATCAGTGTGGGAGAGCCTTCGCGCTATGAAACAACTCCCAGCCCATTACCACTTCGTCAGCGCCGGCGAACTCACCTTGGATAAGTCCAAGGGTCCGAAGCAGCTCTTGACGTGTCTTGGGATCCTCAGCCAAGCTCTCCCCACCCATGTGTCGCTTCTCTCCTTCTCGTGCCGGTTGGAGGGATATACCCTCCACTACTCTAGCCCACGATGTGAGGTACGCATGGTTGGACAGCCTTGGGATCGAAGGTCGCGGATTGCAGAATCAGGGGATGGCCACATCATCAAAGACCAGCACTGTTGCAACGACTCAACATTTACCGAAGACAAACTGTACGAAACGCTCCATCAAGCGGGCTATGGTGTCGGGTCTGCCGATATGGTTTCATGCGCGCCCAGAACGAACCATGGCCGTCAGATGCAAGTCGAAGTTGATGGCGTGAGCCGTCCGAAGACCCGTATCCTTCTTGAAACAACGGGTCCGCCGATGTATAAATGCAAGGACCTTCACAGCTTTTTGCGCGTGATGTACGATGTCCTCGAAGGTACGTTCTTCTGCATTGTCATCATAACCTGCATCTTTTGACTCTCTCAACGACAGTGCACCGACACGCCGTCAACCAACAAGTTCTACATCACGACTTGAGTATTGCCAACATCTTGATTGAGCCGCGCCATATCGGCGATCGCAAGAAGGAAGTTTATAACGGCGGAGAAGACCGTCCACGGTTCATTGAGGAGTTATTCGAAGGGTGAGTCCTTCTCTGACGCCTGCGTGTCCCTTGTACCTGCCCAATGCTGACTTCCGTTTCCGTCAGAAAAAACCAAGCAGATCCCTTGGCGCTCATTATTGACTTCGACAATGCCTGCCCATACAAGAGCGAAGAGCAACGTATTCTTCGCTCGTTGCATGAACGAATTGTATGTAACTCTATTCAATACAATCACTTCGTCTCTATCTAATGTACTTGATATCCAGGGGACCCCGAAATACATAGCGCGGTCTGTTTCGCTCGGAAGGATTCTGACGACATACACGACTTTTCGTCCGATGCCCGAGGTTCCTAAGGAAGTTTCCGAGCGTTACAAGGCGCTATACAAGGACTCTAAAGATCCTCTGCGAACGTTCGATGACGACGACACAACGCACGGCGGTCGTCTCAACAACAGAAAGCTCATGGAATACGATGATAGTCGAGAAAAACGTCGCGCTCATTTTCAACATCTACCACGTCATGACGCCGAATCCCTCTTCTGGTGCATGTTAGCGTTCCTCATGCAAGCGTTGCCCGCGCAGAACAAAGACGATGAGCTCGAGCACGACATCCACAACGCGGAACTCAACAAACATTGGAGGTTCTTTCGGGACCACCAAATACCCGACCAGACCGTCCACAATGACACTCGTTTGTCCTTTCTCGACGACTTAGACTGGAGTATCATCCTACACCACAAGCTCGCCTTCGTCGCTCCCATGCTCAAGGAAATGGTCTTCCAAGTTCGTCCTGAGTATGCCCTCCTCAAGCCGATTCCAGACCACCTCCATCTTCACGAAGCCATGCAACGCCTCCTTCTCAAGTACATGTTGGTATGGAAGGATAAGAATCCCAAATTCAACACGGAGTCACAGCGCGAAGTTGTCGATGATGTTGACAAAGAAGCTCGAGGTAAATTCGCCTACGACGGCCAACTCCCTACCATTACCACCAAGCAGACCTGCAGCAAACGCAAGGCTGACCTCGCTGAGCTGCCTGAGCGACCGATCTATACCGCTTCGAGGCAGGAACAAGACATCAAGGAGGAAGACGACCTGCCCACCCAGGATACTCAAGAAGACACTCAGAAACGTAAGTATCTCCTTGTTCTTACTCTCCTCCTTGTTCGGTGGCGTGCTGCTGATCAGTTATTACAGGGATTTGCCTTGGTCCAGAGTAGATGTTGCACCTCCGCTTCGTTTCTTTTCACAGTTTCGTGTGTATCTATCCGTCTTGAAGACGATCATCACAATCTAGAATATATAAAATATAGTATTATCGCGCAATGCTAGTCGGCGAATTTCTGTAAGCCAGGGAGAGTGTGTTCAGTCGCTCAATAAACGAGATTTTCTTCGTCGCTTGGAATTTAGGCATCCTCCAGAGCTTTGATTTATGTCTTTACTACCCATCCTGAATGTGCGATGGGACGCACATTTCGACCAACAATCATTCCACGCTGTTCAAGCTAGCTTACATCACAGAAGATTGATTGTGTTTACGTAGAGCTTGCTGCTTAGCTGCTACGGAGTCGTCGCTGCCACGCGGGTGTTCTGTCGCATTTTCTCGAGACAAGGGGTGCCCCTTTACTTCGTTCCAGGAGGTTCAAATAATTTTTTGAGTAGACGTGCGGCGGTCCTTTCCGACATCGTTTGCCACCCCCTGCGCTCCTTGAGTGTTTTTCATAGTCTTGTAGGCTCCTTCGAGACCATACTGTCGAAGCCTCGCGGTCAGTCAATACCAGTTACCAGTGACTTGGTAGGCTTCGAACGTCATTCATCCGTATCTGCCTCCTTAACATTTCCGTCATAGCCTTCCCGGATGCCTTCTATCGGGAGTCGTAGCAGAACCACTCAGTACCTGCATTATAAGTGGGATATCTACACGCCATTTGAAGTCCTCCGGTGCCGCGCGTTCAGTCAGCCCGGGTTGAACGTTGGAGCTTAGGCTCAAGGTGCGTCACCACGTCTGGCTCTCTGATCTGATCTCATCAAGCTTTATACCTTTTCAGCTCGAGGTCCTTTGACTCTCACTGGCTCTCTTGAGCGAGAATTGATTGTCATCCGCCTGTGCTGCCTTCAGACAACCTCGGGGATAATGGGCAGAAGCTCTGGGGAAGAACAAGTTCAGCATGGCCGTAAACGCTGTGGCTATTGTCTCCGCTGCCATCCCCTCCACTCGTCCAGTGCAACCGTTGATCACGATCCGTCATCGTCTGATCTGGGATCCTACCCTCGGCGAATGCGATGACAACCCAAAGGACCAAGCTCAGATTTCCCTGGCGTCCGGCCGGTCTTTACCTACGCTGGCGTCGATACTTCAACCAGCATGCAACAGACGTATCTGAACGCTCTCGACCTCCGTCTCTTTCATCCGTCCTTCCTCAAGCGTCAACTACCACCACGTATCACTCAGAGGATAGTAGAGTATATGGGACGCGATGGAAATTGAAGGATGTCTTGCTTCACTCTGGCGAAGTCGATGGTGGGTTGTGTTATCAGGTATGCTCTCTTTCCTTTTCAATTTCATGGCGTGCAGTTTTTAATTCTTCGCATCTTTAGACATTTTTCACTCTGTTAACACCATTCCCCTCACCTAAGTTCTCCCCATGTTGGTTTCCCAAGTTCAAGCCCATAACGAGCGCGACGGACTATCATTGGATGAACCACGCTCACTTGATCCATCTGGTTATTTACTAATGCTCGTCCACAGCTAAAGGTTCCGTTATGAGCTCATTCATCTTGCTTCGCTTTCGCGCTGCCAATTGATCCGTGGAGTCTCCATGAATGCGCTCACCGTCTCGTTGCCGCGCTGCGTGTTGTCCCCCCACTTTGAAGGTTGCGATGTCGAATACCTACATCCAAGCACCAATCTCTTCCTGATGTACGTAGTCATATTTTGCTTGACTTTGATCATTCTGACCGCTGTTGCCAGTCGACGGTCGCATCGTGAACCTCGTTCTACCACCCCCTTCACCTCCGACAGGAATCCTACCCTTTGCTACATATTGACCATGTCGGACCATGTCTCGCATTACTGTCTGTTGACATTCTCATGCTTCCCATTAGCCCAACATTCCTGTCTTCGTATGTCATCCTTGCCGTAGCGTACATTTATGTGCTTTTCCGCTGAAGAGACAACTGAATGTGCATCGGATCCTACTTGCTTGCAAATTACGACGGTGCTCACTGTCCTCGGCGATGGCCCATGGGCGCTGTAGTTCAGCTCTTCTGGTCATTTGCATGTTCTGTGAGTCCATGCGACAGAGCCTCTTCAGCACTGCTGAGTCGACGTAAAATCATACCTGAACCGAGTTACAGATGTAGAGTACGCAAAGAGTACGCTCAGATGTAGGGCGAGGTAGGGCTTCGGCGCGACCCTGGGCGTTTATTCCTTTTCTCCATCGTGGACAAATTGGTGTTGTACTTTGTCTTGACTTTGTGATCTCTGGTCGCACCTCTGTGAGTCACTCTCTGTGAGCTATGCTGCAGTATCCCGGGCTTCGAACTGATGTCATACAGCCACCACCAGCCCGTCCGTAGAAACAGACAATGTCAACAAAATCGAGTGAATCTGTCAGCAACACGATGTCGAGGAAAACTCCCTTTTCTCTCCCAGAGCTACTCAGCGTCATACTTGGGTTCCTGCCAACCGGAAACACTCGCATTGAGGACTTGGAGAGGCAGCGGCAGTATGTGAAGTGTGCGCTTGTATGTAGGGCTTGGGCGGACATCTCGCTTGATTTTGCGTGGCGAGAAGTCCATTACGATCTCTCCTTGCTTCGACTCTTGTCACCCATTGAGCATGATTCTAATGGATGTGTGAGTTTCCCGGAACTCTTAAACTGCTTCTCTACTTATATGAGCCAGTATTACTTCCCTCACCCGATCGATTCCGAGGGTTGGAACCAATTCAAGAAGTACAATCAGAGGGTCAAAATTCTCCATGGACCCAAGACGGCTCGCGAAAAGCTCTATTACGCTGTCGCCTCCGACCGCCCATTTTCTGTCTTGCTCCCCAATCTACGCGAAATACACGGGTGGATCGATCCCTCCTTCCTCCACCTCTTCGCACACCCAGCCATTGAATCGTGCTATGTTGAGGATTATCGTCATGATGACGAGCAAGGACTCGACTACGTCATGGACTTGATACCCCTCAAGATGCCTCACCTACGTTTCCTGTCCTTCATTGAGTACACGAATGACCAGATATATCAAGAGGATGTCAATTTCCCCGTCCTCATGCGCATGCTCAAATCCCTCCCTTTGCTTCGAGAAATCCGCCTACCAGCAATTTTCCTCACAGAGCAAGTCTCATGCGCACTTTCTCAGCACTTACATCTTGAATCCATCTGTGCACACTGCTTCCTCTACACTGAGCAAGATGCCACATTCGCTATTTCTCTCCCGTCGTTGGCCTATCCATCCTTAACTTCTATGGACCTTGATATCTCATTCAACCGAGCAATCAAGTGTTTTACAACCCCGTTTGCGGTCTCCACCATGCGGAGAATTAGCATCACTGCATTCGACGAGCAAGTCGTTGTTCGTGAAGCTCAGCTTGTCACTCTTATTGCCAAGAATTGGCCCCTCCTCGAGTCGCTGACCATTGATCTCCGAGCAAGTGACACGGTGTACCACCCCATGACCAATGCCCAATCGTTCTCCATTGTTGAGCCGCTACTTTCGTGTAAACACCTCTATTCCCTCATCATCCTACACCCTTTACCCTTTCAACTTGGTCGGAGCCATATTCTCCGCCTCTTCAAGTCCCTTCCAGACATCAACCACCTAGGTTTTGGTAGCTCTGATTGGGACCTTCGGCTTCCTCCCCAACCACTGCTCACGATGGACACCTTGTCCGATATAGCTGCTGCCGCTCCACAGTTACTCTGGCTCAACATATCCATGTCCTGCGGACCCACTGCAAAGCTGAACGGGCGGCCTAATAAAATTACACCATTCAAGAATCTACGGGAGTTGGGGGTGTGTCACTCGCCTATCAAATCACCTTTGTTTGTGGCGCATTTTTTACATCGCGTCCTTCCGTCGTCGTGCGTAGTGAACGCTCCGGATACAACTGGTTCTGGGAAAGGTCACCTATCTGAACTTGGTGATTGGGCAAGGATGGGCAAGGCTCTGAGAGCGCTACGCGAAACGCCGTCGACTTAAGGTCTAGTCTCATACCCATACTCCGGTCCAAGATCAAGTATCTCCGATTCTACTCTACGGTATCGTCTGTTTCAGTCGCTACTCATGTAGAGAATAGAGTAGATGGTACCCTATATCTACGTGTGCTCCCTACGGGCGACCTGGGAATTGCGATCCCTCAATTTCGACCTGAAGATTGGCGTGTAGAATTCAAACGGTGACCCGCGTTCGCCTGTTCAATATTGATATGCAGCTTGTAAGTGGGTCCCTACGAGCAGAAATTCGTTTTAATCCATGAGAAATGGAGGAGATACGTTGACGAACCGACCATAATGGGAGGGTTGAAGTATCGAAGTCTCGCAGCACTTGGAAAAGGCAGAAAGGTGGAGCTTGTTTTGCGTCTGTATTATCCGCAGGAGCGGTAGGCGAAAGGAGCGAGGCAAGGAGAAGGATACATTCATCGCGGTCATCAAGAGACATATTTAGCCCGTGCAGGCCAGTCAAAAGAGCAGGTGCCAATGGCTATGAATAGCCCGTGATTGATTGGAGGATACCGCTACGAAGAATTGGGCAGACGTACCCAAAGTAGTGAGCTCAAGATGTCGTATTCCAGTCCATAGCGCATAGTGGTCGAGCTCTGGAAGCTCGTTAGTACTCGGGGTGGCAGAGGAAGCACTAGCAACCGCCTCTTCGAACGTGGGGTGTCAGGACCACGGTAGCCGGTGGGCTTGTAATATGGCTGCAAGAATGGTGGGGGAGATCGAAGTCAGAAGCTGATGGTGATGACGAAGCGAGAAATATTCGTACCAGAGTGCATGTAAGCCAATGACCAAGTTAGAAGTCAAGTGCAGCGTTTAAATGACAGCCGTTCCCCAGTTCCTACGACTGTCCATCCTCTGAATCTTGAGGCAATGGTGAGGACAAAGAGCGAAGAGCAGAAGATTTGTCTTACTACAGCGTTGACGTCGGTGGGGAAGAAAGCATCTTTGATATGGGGTCAAAGTGTCTTGATGTGCTGTGGGTATTGGAGTCGCAAGGGTGCCGAAGCCTGAAGGTGACAAAGCGTACCTATGGGGTGGAGCTTGATATAAATGCGGCGGGTTTCAAGTCACCCAGATACGTCGAGCCATTCCCGGCATGCCTGCCTTGTCAATCGAAGCATTCAAGTCCTCTGGGACCTCCAGCGCACCTTCCTCCGATCCTTCTTCATTGTCAGGACCAAGACACAAAGAGCTCTCAGCGCAAAAGACACCAAGTTTCGGCGAATAGTTCTTATCCACAGAATCCTGGGATACTATGTGGTATTCAGGGGCAGCATGGCGTGCTAAGTTGAGTAGAGTCTCTAACGGACTTGGTAGACAGCGAATACGGAGGCGTGAGCATGGGAGCCAAAGGGAAAGAGAGCAAGTTGCCATACGAAAACGGTCTTCGGTGGCGTCTAAAGCTAAAGCCTGACTGGGCTGAAGACCCGGGTGGAGATACCGAAAACACCAGCGCAAAATGTTTGAAAAATCTGCGTACTATGAGTAACGGTGTGTCAGCTTCGCCGGTTTTCGTCGGGCTATCGTGGCGTACAAATAGCCTTGATCAACCCAAGATCAACGACGGTTGAACGAAGCCAACCACTTGGTACTTTCTAGCGCAGTGTTGCTCCATATCAAGCCGGAAAGGTAAAGACGAAACCTCGGTTCAATGTCTTGCTCCAGAGCGAGGAAACTTGTAAGGCCTTATTGAGGCCTTACACGAATATTTTGAACAAGTAGACGGTCGATTGCCAACGGTTGTGGGTAAGTAGTTCCGGCCTCCGGGGATTGGTTTCACCGGTTGGGCGTTCAATGGGCGCTTATCCTACCTTCGTCAACGTCCATGAGGGAAATAGGTGAGCGGTATCGCCAAACGTTTGAGCTCTCGATACCCGATAACTAATCTCGTGGTGCATAGCAAGAGACTCTGCCGGTGAATGAAACAGTACTTGGTACAGTAGAAGTCCATGCTCGAAGGAATGGAAATCGACAAAACACGATCATATAAGAAGAGGCCATACAGCATAGCATACTATGGAGGGGGAAGATGATGAAGAGGACCATGTGGAAGGCAAAAACAACGATATGGATGCGCTCTAGTGAGCTCCATGCATACGAAAGGACGACCGACTCGCGTTCAAAGCTAGATCATGGACCTCGTCGTTGGGAGTGCGACAGGGAGCACCTCTCTCTACAAAAGGTACACGCTGGACGGAAGAAGATGGAGCGCTTGAATGGTTGGTGCAGACACATGGAAGAGGCAGCTGGATCCAGCTTAGTCTCTGGAATTAGCGAGCAGAGTGCCGTCCGAAAGTCCACTCCAGCCAAAACGTCCTGAGCCGTTCAATCCACAACGTCGATACCGTCCGTGCAATGCTTGAACCCGAAGAAGACGAAGTTGGTGGAAGTGACTTGGTTCAAATGAGAGACCTCGTGAACATTCAAGCCTTCAATTTGAATGGGTATCCGATCTCTGAGTGTATCCGCAAAAGGAGAACCGAGACTCTATCCGAGCTCAAAGCTACGACCGGAGCACGTGTGATGACCTGAAGAAAGGTCAAATGCGAGTGGATGTTAATGCCGGCAGCGGTGGTGGTGCTAATAACAGTGTTGGCATTGAAGGGGAGGACGCAGAGAGCGCCGGCAGTATCGTGCTCAAAGAGCGTGTTCTTCCGTAATCCTTTCCAAAACAGCAGGTTGCTCCCTCGTGTCTGCGTCGATCCGTTCCCTTCCCAAGATTGCCTTCCTTGTCCTCGTCCTTCCTTGTCCTCGTCCTCTTCCTCGAGCTCTTCATCTCAACTTCCTCTTCCCTGCCCGTCGTGATCCCTATTCTCGGTTGCCAAGCCCTCGCTTCATAGCGCGAAGAAAGCATGGTAGCTATCTGGGTAATGCGGATATGGCGTCAGTGATGGGTACTCAAAGGGAATATCAAGCGAACCGTACCTTTAAGCTCGACCATGACAAGGGACAGCCATACACTCAGGAATTGACAGAGTCCATAGGCTTTGAAAGGTGCTGGACAGAGGTGCTCGAGCATGGCCGGAGAGACGCAACCGTCAGCATTGAATGCTTCAAGCTTCAGCGTCAACACGAAGGAGGGCGGATGCGGATATGCGTGGCAAGCAGTCAGGAAGTGGGTAGGTGGTGTTTGATGGATGATGGCGGTACTGTAGAGTAAAGCGAGAGGGTGTGGTTTCGAGGGGACGCATGTCGTGAAGAAGATATCTCTAACTTCGTCCCATTCAATCCCAAAGCCTCTCCAATCCTCCTTTCCCAGCACAAGCACGAGAACAAGGGACACCAGTCGCGTTTCAGGATGAAAGAGACGACACGATGAAGGGAGGATAGAGGTAAATGCTAGAGGGCGGGAATCACAGAAGGCTAGCTCGTGTTGGAAAGCACGAGGCTGCTTCGGTTGGACGAGACGATGATTGGCTGTAGGAAAAGGGAGATGCGCTCGAAGCTTGAGGATGAGGATACGAAGAGAGAATGCGCGGGTAGTTGGAGGAGATCTAGTATGAGTTGGAATGCGAGAGGAAGTTTGAACCGCGAGCTTGAACGTCGAAACTCGGAGCTTGGAGCTTGGAGCTTGGAGCTTCAAGCTCCAAGATTTATCGATTACTGTCCCCAGTTTGTTTCCTCCCCTCCCGCAGTCCGCAGTCTGTAGTAAGAGCCTCCCTTCGCCATCGCTTCGAGTTCTCCTTTGTCTACCCATGTGCGTAATCCATTTCGCTGGCTTAGCCCTCTCGGAGCCGCTGCAGTATGGCTTCATTAGATCTCAGACTTCAGCCTCATAAAACTGATCAGAATCCGGCCAATCCACCGCGGTGCTACTTCGAGGTAGCGGGGATGCATGCGCTATATGATTGCGTGGTCTGGGAGGGAGAGAGTGGGGCAGTTGGTAGTGGGATGTGCTGTTATTGAGGTAGAGAGCATACGATGATGTCGATCGTGGTGTGGTCGGATGGAATCGAATGGTAATAATATGTAGGATGGGACTAGAATGGCTAGCTGGACGCCAGTGGAAGGACACACGAGCCCGTAGCTCAGGGAGCAGCCAACATTCGCATACGAGGTTCTGCTCGCTTGGCGTCATCTGGGTATCGTCTCCTAAGGTTGAGCCGGGGGAGGACGACAGGAAGATAACCAATAACGTACCGAGAGAATTTGTGTAGTTGGTCTGAAACCGCCTAACACGTCCCAACTTGGTTGCCCAATCCAGCGACACCTCCGAGCTCCAGTGACATCGAGGCTAGTTGACGAGAAATGGACAGCTGATGTTTTCCGGGCGATCATTTCGATGAACAAACGGCGTTGTTCCTGGGAGCATCGAGGAGCTTGTGTGCGGGGACGAGACACGGAAGGGAACGAATGGCTCGATGGGCTCATTCGTGGGACCGCGTCGCGAGCAAAGTTCGTCGATGAATGGCCCTACATTTTGAAGATGATGAATATGCAGCTAGAGGGCTGGAGACGATATAGACATACGAGCAAAGGCCATGCACGAACCCAGCACAGAGTCCAGACTCCGCAGAATTTCGTGAGATCCCACAGCGATATATGCACATCATGGGTAGTGAATAGAGAAGCAGGGGGCTACAGTTTGGTTTCCTTCACGATAAAGAGCAGTACCTGCTGAGCTGAATAGTGTGAGGGTAGAAAGGGACTTAGAAACAACCGTCCGGCGCTCGAACTTCAACCACCTGAACTTGACAGGAGAGCCCCTGACTCACGGAGCGTGCAATTTTTTTTTTCAGCTTGCCCTTCTTTTTGACAGAGAACGACTGCCCATTTGACTGGATTACGCTCTGTTTTTCCGCTTCGAGTGTAAGCCCACATCAAGTCTGGTTTTCTCCCTGTTTGCCATTTGCCAGCTCTGACGGACCTTGAGCGCGACAAAACGCAAAGCCTTTAGAGGCACGCAGAGCCTCCAAGGTGCCCTTTGACCATCAATTTCAGAGTCACCAAGCCTTTCGATAGTCTCAGATACTTTTTGGCACTCAAGTACTCAAGTACTCAATTGTCATCTCTGGAAAGACTCTATGACTTCTAATAATTGTGGAATTCGATCTCGCAGCCTTTTTNGTCCCACCCCGCTCGTCTTAGTGCCTCACACAACTAAGACTGCCCTCCTGATCTTAACAGGATTCTGGCTTCAAGTTTCAAGAGCGGCTGCTATCCTTCCGTTCTGGCCATCCTTTGGTGGTAGGATTTCAGATCAGCGCAACCATCACCTCATGTTTCGACGACTTGCCGAGCTCCCTATACCTCTCAGAGAATCTATGTTCAAGGACTCTGATGGTGAGTCCTCCTTTCAACTCTGATCCTCGTACCGAAAGTCTGACATCTCCATGATCAGTCGTACAGGTCTTGTATCCGATCCGTGACCATACCCAAAATGTCAAACGCACCGTCGATGCCTCCTTGGTACTAGCATCCCCTGAAAAGACAATCAAAGCCTCCAGTCAGAAAGTACCATCTGGTGCCATTGCATCGCTGTTCTCTCCATCTGGCCAGGTTAATATCATGCTCCACGAATCGAAGGGCAAGGAGAAGTGGATCATTTTTCTCACCTCCGTGTACTCACACCTGGATATTAGCACCTTAGGCTGCCGGGTTTAGACCCCTTATAGGTGTAATAGGTTAGTGGGGAATAATACACCTAAAAGGGGGTCAAAATCTGGGCTCAGCCCAGGCTTTTGGGGCACTTGGGTATACCCAGGATGTCACACTGAAAATGTCACACCTTATGGGTATGCCCAGGTCTATTTGCACTACATTATACTAGGGTAGACTGGGCATACCCAACAATATTCAAGGCCTCAATAACAGTATTATGGGTATACCCAGGACATATTAAGGCCCTTTTTTCTCATAAACACTGGGCCAAATAGGGTAGCCTTTGGGTATACTCAGAGCATATTACACCTAAGGTATAATCATTTGCTGGGCATACCCAGAGCATAAGCTAGTACGACTTGGGTATGCCCATCCACTATTAGCCTCTATATATGTGGGTATACCCAGTATTATTTAGAGCCTAGATAACACTAATATGGGTATACCCAAGGTATATTGAGACCCTTTTTTCTGATAAACCACCAATTAAATAGGATAGCATTTGGGTATACCCAGGGTATAGTATACCTAAGCTATAATTAGGTGGTGGGTATACCCAGAGTATAAATAGTAGAGTCCTGGGTATACCCATTGACTAATAGCCCCTATGCATTGTAAGTGGTTGCTGGATATACCCAGGGTATAAACAGTAGAGGTTTGGGTATACCCAGAACCTATTGACCCCCAAAGTTTATTTGGGTATACCCAAGCTATAAATTGTTTGGACCTGGGTATACCCATTGCATATTAACCCCTATTTATTTTTGGGTATACCCGGAATGTATTAGCACCTTTCTATTTCTATATAGAAAACCTGGTTAAACACAATGGTGACTGTGGGAAAAATATACTTACCATGAGAATTTTCTCAAAAGTGCAGTGGAATGCCAATATTGACTGTGGGAAAAATATACTTACTATAATAGCAATATTGACTGTGGGAAAAAAATTTGGACTCTAACAATTTTTTGGAAATGTAGCGGAATGCAACTGTCACACTTCAGAAGTGTGGGAAAATTTAGTGTGGGAAAATTTTAGTATCAGTGGGAAAATATTAGCAATCATCTATTGATTGCAAACAATTGGAAATATGTATGCTCCAACAGCCTTCAATTCAGAACCCTGGTATTTACCATTCTTTAACTTCTTTATTCATATTGATAATCAAACTTTGTTCATTACATTTGCTAATGGCTATGGAAAAATATTTCTACTATAATAGCTTTACATTAAATATAAGAGCTTATGCCAATTCTAAAAGGTTATCACTTCAAGGTCATTATTAACTTTTGTATTGTTGAGTATAGAAAAGTACAGATGTTTGCAATCTTTCAATTTGGTAGATCTACATCGTCTAAGTTCCTGAGTGACAGAGGAATCCTTGGAGCATGTTGGTTACTAAGCAAAGTTAGAATTACTTTGAAGATTCTGCAAGTTTGGTAAGTTCAATCATTTGCTCTCCCTAATCCTTTGCTTGGTGTCCCTGTATATTCTTACTTCCTATAAGTTGCGCGTTCTAGTCAAGATAGAACACGCCGAGTTCAAGGGATTCAATGGGGTACGCGAAGAGTGTGTGGGTTTGAGGTTGTGATGCGGTAGGGGTTTGTCGGCTTTGCGAATGCGGTTCGCGAGCACGAGGATGGCTGATGCGAAGATGTAGAAGGTTGAGGATGATGAGATTACGAGGACGCGAGAAAATCGCGAAGAGATGCGTCAAACTTCGAGGTAGCTCGTCGAGGTTCGAGCTGAGACTCTAGGAGTGAAGGTGACTGGTATTCTGGTATATCAGCAATTGTATATGATCGTATAAATACCATACGAAAGTTATATCTGTTATTGTTTAGAGCGTACGAGGAGGTGAGCTAAAGTAGTGTGGTCTGAGGAAATTTGAAATAAGATACACTTTAAGACACGAGATGTGCTTCGAGGAGATGAAAAGCAACATATGGTGGTCTTTTTAGGAATATCTCGAGGCGTTTAGAGCATTTTGGAGGCATAGCCCGCAAGGTTTAGTGGATTCGCGAGGAGTAGTCCTTCGAGGCAAGGTCTAAACGGTTCGCGGTGACAGCGGCGCTTGTCACGGGGTCGTTAGGAGCCGGCGGCCGGATCGACGCGAGGTGACAGGACTCNATGGAGACNTCGATAGGAGAGAGACAAGGGGAGGAGAGGAGATGGAAGGGTGTGGATGAGGTGTTGTGTGAGTGCGCAACGAGTTACGAGGTTTCACTGATGAACAAGGGTGACACCCTTACATTCCATCAATTCCACATGCTTGATATGAGTGTACACAGAATATTTTGAGCATTCCAAATGGGATTTACCCTACCAGGCATAACAGAGAAAGTTTTATTACTTACTTTGTATGTCTTCAACCACATATCTATCTTGACATTTCACCTTGCATGCACTGTACTCTAACAACCCCATTTATGGATTTTCCCAAGAAACAGGATACTGAT
Organism: Pleurotus djamor; assembly: GCA_029747585.1. Taxonomy (NCBI): domain Eukaryota; kingdom Fungi; phylum Basidiomycota; class Agaricomycetes; order Agaricales; family Pleurotaceae; genus Pleurotus; species Pleurotus djamor. Next base: position 961 of record JAPEVF010000284.1, on the reverse strand, counting down.
TATAAAGGAGTGACCTGATTAGTATAGATGACCATGGCAGTAGCAGAGCTGGTGGGTAAAGAGGCGACCAATATAGATAGTATCTCTGTAGCAAAGTTGAACACAATCTAATATACATAGTATTGAATCATAGAAGAATTCCCAATCTTAAGAACATCTTTAAGGGTGTGAAACCTGCTAACATAAAAGATAGACATGGATCAATGTGTATGGGATGCATAAAGATGGCCAACATATTACAGAACCCAGCCCAGGGAGGAAATGCATTTACGCACACCATGCGATCACGGTAGTGTGGGACTCGGCTACCTCTTTCGGCGCCATACCCACTAAAACCCCCCAGTGGTAGAGCAGGGGACGGGGGTCGAACTCAGGTGCTCTGCACTTGTCAGGGACCCTGAAAGCTCTCAACCAGAAAGGATGGCAACCACTACACCATCCAGTCCCCGCTTTCTTATAGTTCATGATTTATTCTCAGTGGTAATAATTTGTTTCTCATGGTCAGTTGAAAGTTTCTCACAGTCCATTGAAATTTTCCCATAATAAAAAANCTTTTCTCACAGTTAGTAAAATTTTCCCACAATTCAAAAAGATCACAATTGTGTTTCACTCCAATTTCATCAAAGTTTTCATAATAAATATTTTTCCCACAGTCATTATTGTGATTTTTGACTAGTTAACCAGCTTTTTTNATATAAGAGTCGTTTTGCTAAGCAGTTTTGGCCTTTTTCCCGAGCAAGGTGGAGCAGATCTCGCACAACTTTTGAGCAATGGAGCAATTTGGAGTCAGCACGTCTCTATCCTCCCCTCGACATATCGGTCAGTTTCCAGCCTCTCTCGCCATGGAATCTTCCCATTCAACTTGCTCTCTCAACGTCGCCTCCCTAACCAACTCTGATATCGCGTCAAATATCATTGATCATACCCCCGTAACCTCCCTTTCGAAGTTTTATGAGAGAAG
>JAPEVF010000283.1:0-55459 GCA_029747585.1 Pleurotus djamor | reverse complement strand
CATCCCTCATCGCTCATCCCTCATACATCATAACCCATCACACCACTTACCTATATATTTGCTCACTCACCATCCATCCACTTGAGCCCCTTCTCCAACTTGGGACATACGTACATATTCACACTCATTTATCCACCAATGCAGTTATCCAACTCTGTATCTTGGGGATGTACACATGGAAGCACACTCATTTTTTATACTTGTTACTTACAATTTCTTTCTATCACTTTTCTTATAGCACATTGTGGCATGTCGGTAGTAGGAAGATGGGAAATAGCAATGCTTGAACTTGGCATGTGGGCTTTGACAGCGACGACGACATCCATTCGACCGCTTCTAAAGACTCTCAAGTTCAATGCAACATAGCAAGGATTTCCAGGTAATGTTGGATAGATTCCTTGAGGGGAGATTTCCCCGTATCCAAAAGCGCGTTGAAGTTCGGTTGTCGGAGCCATTTAGGTTCATGATCGTCAAGAAGCAGTATTAGATGTAGACATGGAACGTTCGAACTTCGGAATGATCATTATTGATTAGATTAGGACTAGAGACTAGAGTTATTGTGCTATGTACCGATCAAGTTCTCTCATGCCAAACACTTCTTGGGGATACTTCCCGGTCCCTCAGATGATCGAGTCATACCCAATACCCAGATGAAGAAACGACCACGCATCGTAATCGCACATCCAAACCACCATTTAGAGTACCCTCACCAAGATGCCCAACCCCTCCCTAACCAGCTTCAAAGCCATCATCTTCGACGTCTACGGCACCCTCGTCGACTGGGAAACACCCATCTACACCGGCCTCCTCCCGATCTTCCAGAAATCCAAATCCGATTCCAAGTCATTGTCCCGCAAAGAAATATTGGAAGCGTATTGCACCGTCGAGACCGATATCGAAACTGAACATCCTGATTGGCTTTATACAAAGGTGTTAGAGGAAAGCTACAAGGAGTTGGAATGCAAATTCAATGGAGGCGATCACGAGGAGTCCAATGTTAACGCAAACGCGACCATCTTCTCCCAATCCATAAAAGACTGGCCGCCTTTCTTGGATACCATCGAAGCCCTACGTTCCTTGTCAAAGCACTACAAGCTAACTGTCCTCTCCAACGTCGACCATCAATCTTTCACTTATACGCATGCTAAGCTCTCTGACGACGAGGAACATCCGGATATGTACACGTACACTCCCCAAACACCCTCCCCAAGCACCTCATCTCCACGAATCCTCGAACCAAACATCGTCTACCACCCCCACTCCTCCCCCTCCTCAAAATCACCCTTCACCCTCATCCTCACGGCCCAAGACACCGGTGCATACAAACCCTCACCCAACGGTATCGGTGCAGCCATCCAATGTATCCTCAACGACCCTGCGTACGAAGTACAAGATCCTTCAGAGATCCTGGTCGTCGCAGGGAGTTTATTCCATGACGTATACCCTGCGCACAGGCTAGGACTTTCGAGTGTGTGGATCCATAGGCAGGGGATGTGTATGGGGTTGGATGTTGACGCGGAGATAGACGGCGAGGGAAACAAGAAGCTTGGTTCTGAGTTGGGAGAGGGGAAATGGACGTGGAGGTTTAAGACGTTGGGAGAGTTCGCTGAAGAGGTAGATAGAGCATTCCGTGACTCTGCCCAAGCCTAGGTAGATGTTCTCCTGTCTCCTATATCTCCTATGTACACCCATCATAGGTCAGTCAGTAACCGGTCTGTGGACGTTGAAACATTGAGGTTGCTTGTAGCTGGATTATGAGCTCAAATCAACGTATGTGCGACCTCAAGCTGCCCGGCATTCGTGCTCACTTGCATAGGCCGTACCCCTACCGTGGACCATCTACCCAACCCCTGGCACCATGTCCTCATTCACCACGATGCCTGGCAGGTCAGACCGTTGGAGCTAGCTCAATCCTTGCTTTAGAGAAAGAATACTCACGATGCCAAACTGGTGATTACCATGGCTGTTCTATATATTTATCACTGCTCTGCGAGGCGAAGGAAGGTGAAAGGTTGATGCAGAGATGCTGCCACATACGTTGAATTTCAACGAGGGTATGAGAAATGTCCAGAAATTGAAGTTGTTCGCAGCATGGCCGTAAAGTGACGAGAACGTACGTCGTGCATAGGCATAGAGTAGAAGAGTGTACACATCATAAAGTTTCATGTTGTCTTCGGTAGAGCAAATCGACAATCTATCTCGATTGTGTTCGTATACTTCTGGAACGGGTCAGCCTGAGGAATTTGAAATGGGTAGAATGGCGGATGTGTAACAAGCAAACAGCCAGTAAGTATGCATACGAGAGAAGAAGCTGCATGGATACTCACATCAGGAAAATCTGCTTTACAATATGCCGCAGCAAATTCTTCAACCCAAAATCGAATGAGTCGTCTAAAGATGAATCGATCACAACGGGGACTCACCAAACTTATACAACCCAGGTGTATTGATCCTGAACACAGAGAGCGCTTTCAAAGGCCGGACGATCTACCAATAATCACCGATAAGGAGGAGTATCCACGTCAATAAAGTAGCGATAATATCAATGAAGAACGTACCGGGCATATCTCGATGTCAGGTTCCGCAGACCATTTAGCCGTCCCCAATCCGTCAACGAGACCATAGGCCTTCCCAGTCCCAGGCTTGAACGTAAGTGCATCATGGTAGGAAGCTTTGAAGGTGAATAGCTCCGCGCCCCCGTTATTGAACATTTGCATGTCTTGATCGAACTCGATCGGATCTATATACAAGGCGACGACGACAACGAATGGGATCAATGAAAAAAANTACACCGCGAAGATGAGCTGAAGAGGAAGGCTTACAAGTAGATGAATCGCCCGACGGAGAGCCTATCGAAGGCAGCTGTGCCTCTGCCGAGCCATCGTCTTCCGACTTGAGTGTCACAGTATAGTGGTATACGAGATTGGATTTCATCCAGACATGGGAGTGGGCATATTCAGCCGATCCTCGATGGACAATGATCACATAAATCTCTCCCCCATTTTCTTCAAACTGTTCATCTGGAAGAGCATTGGTCAAGTAGACATACGCATCAGCCCTCCATGTCAGGATCAACAGTTTGCTCTTCCCCTCCCTCGGCTCTTTCTTCTCGTCCTCTGTTTCCACCTTCTTCATCACAAGGAAGGATTTTCTGGAGTTTATCCATTAGAACCACATATCAGCTATATCATGGTATTGCCATAGGCAGCGACTCACCGTCGCCAGAACATAGTGTTCGCAGGTGGTGTAAGGTGATTGGCGTACCCAAGGAGGGAAACGGCGTCGTCGTCGCTGTCATCAGAGAGTATAATCACTTCATCCGACTTCTCTGGACCGTTCAAGGGAGCGCTGGGTGAGCTGGACATGATTGCTGTAGGAGTATCTGATGGTCTTGACGATAGCTTGGGTCTAGGAAGTGACACGCGGAAGCATTTTGAGGAAGTAGGGTCTCGTCTGGTCAGGTGTCAGGCCTTTGGGTGTCAACCGGTGACAATTTGATTCCGTCGATCAATGATAGAGAGAGGGTCTCTGTCTGACAGATTCGATCATGTGTACTGAGTCTAGTGCGATTTGCATTGTGGTTGAAGGGAAAGCACCCAGAGTAAGTTCATTGAACCTAAGATGAAAATTGGTCTCCAAAAAGGATCAAAGCATCAAATAATCGCAAATAAATATAGTTGCCTACTCATAGGTAGTATGGGACTCCATATACCACCGCCGCAGCCCCAGTAAGATACTTCAACTTACAAACCTCTCTCGCCCCAGCAACGGCTTTGACCACCGAGGTAGCCTGAGGATTGCGTCCGTCCCAAGCCTTGACACTCGCAGAGTTAAGCTTTAATTGATCAAACACTTCCTGGGAGAACTTGTCAATGTCCCGATCTGTGACGTCCCATAAGTTGGCGACAAGGCAAGGGCTAGGGTAGGAAGGTCAGAGCTGTGATAGTTGTCCAAGGCTATGAAGGGGAACATACGAGCCAGCGAGGATGTAGTTGTATGGTGTGCCGATTCGATCGTAGTCACCCATGTCTTTCAATGCGCCGGAGGAACAGCCCCAGAGCATCACCGCAGAACAGCGTGACAATTGTCTGATTTTATGTGACCTGGCGTACTGCTCTCCTCCTCCGTGACCAAAATATCTAATCGCGGCTAGGTTAGTAAGGCCCAGCTTTCATTGAATCAGAGGAGCATACATGAACAAGTCATTCTGYTCCAGGGCATTGAGGAACTGCTGTTCACTCGGCGCATGTCCGGCTACTCCATCCCACCCGACGCTTTGCTGCATGCCATCCAACCAATCTCTGAACCTTCCTTCGGACTTCTTGAGGTCTCCGCTAGGGTTCAGCATGTAATAGGTCTTCCGGGGGTTGACAAATGYTCGACTACATCCTCCTCCAGCGATAGTGTCATCTGGCCGAAGGGTATTGGCGTAATGGACACGGTCAAGGAGGAATTTGGTGTTGGGAATGCGGCTAACACTWCGTCCACGTAAGATGGGGATGCTTTCCCAGGGAAGACCTTGGACATTCTTATCYAGGACGAGGAATATGTGCTCGTCGTCATTTAGRCTGCTTCCTTGGCTTTTCGTGGAGTGAGCCAAGCGTTGGGAGTGGTCTTCAAGAACGCCTCTTAGATCGACAGCAACCTGGGTGACATCAACTTCTGCTGTGGCCACAGGAACACCRTGGAGCTGATAGAGATCCAGGACAAAGTAGACAAGGTCTTCAAGTTCTTCGTCTCGACATTTTGGAGAGAGGGTKGAGAAACATTCAAGCAGGACGTCGTCCAGATGAAAGAGGCCTGGCGACTTGGCAGCGTTTTTTGGCTTCTTGCCCTTGCTTCGAGGTTTGCCTTTCTCTTGTAAATGCAGACCGTTWTGGAAGACGCGATCAAATTGAAKKCGAAGGTCTTTGAGCAGCTCCGGCCCCATTTTAGATMGCCTGCTCAGGATGGTCTGTTTTGCATTTGTCAGATYTAYGATAAATAYCTAGCARCGKAAAACTGACCTTGAACGCGCCTAGCCAGCAAAACTCAATATTTGCGAGCAGGTCTTTCATCCTGGTGTCAAGTTCCCTRCGTTCTTTCCACCACTGCTCTCGAACGGCCATGTCGTCAGCGTTTATACGAGTAGCCGAGCGCGTTCCCTCATCACTTAATCGGATGATTTCCGCAAATTCGGCCAGAGCGTCCTCGAAGGATAGATGTTCCTCATTCTCTTCACCGTCCGCTTCTCTTCGATGCTTTAAYGGGACGCAAAATATCRATGGCTCGGGTTGATCGGGACCACAGAATTGTCGAGTTATGAAGAGGCTATTGCGGTCGTCTGTGATRCACACGTGGACAACTGTCCARTTAGACGGCAATTGGGATAGCTGCGAGGTGGATAGGGCCCCTGGATCAAGGGTAGTCGGCTCGTRGTGCTTTCGAACGTAATCCCAATACTCCTTGTTCAGTTGGYCAAGTCCCATATCGTCSTCCTCCAAATCTGTGTTCCCAAGTAAGAATTTAGGTGGTGGTAGTGATGAACCATTCACTGGGGTCTGTGRCGGGGTGAYAGAAGGCCATTGCATGTCGTTGATGGGACGAAGGGGTTCACACTTGTGTCGTGAAGCCTCGAGCATTTCGCGGTGGAGCGTAATTGCATTGGAAATATCTTAGGGCAACTGGGCGTTAGYGACGGGTYGATGAAAATGAATTGGACTGACCAAGTARGTTAATGAGCAACGTSGACGTTTCTCTACTGCACTTGCCAAGCGATGTCTTGAGGGCGTGTACCAGAGCCAGAGAGACGGCTGCACTGCGAACCTTGGGCRCTTCGCCTTGAGCTGTTATWAGACCGAGCTCCTGCCAATATGACGATGAGGCYTTGTCAAGGAGYGYCAGCACTTCTTGAGATGGTGCAGGAGAAGAACGGTTATCTTGACAGGACATGCCAATGGGAATGGCGATGGCTGAKGTACAATTGTGTGAGGAARACGACCAGYAAAAATGCCGAAATACCCACTGGATTCAGTCAGAGAACTCAGGAACATATCCATTCCAAATCGTCCGAATGCAGTGTGCATAGCTAATTTAGCRATGAGGGAAGCCTGTAGGGCACTKGTATTCCGAGAGGGMGGCAGGCAAAGGAACGCATCTAACAGTGAACTCCGTTCATCRATGCGTTCATCATCTCGTGTCAACCAGACTGAATACCGGGCGTYAAGAGAKTAATTGNAAAATGTTGAGTRTGTGCTTACTGTATTGGCTCAAAACATTGGCCAATAATTCTGGGACCAGGAGCTCTCTACTTGAGGCGGCAGATAAAGATGATCGACGTGGCCTAGATAGAAGCACYGTCAGAAGGGATATGYGCCTSAAATTCATTYGTACGAACCCAGCYTCGTAGGCTCCGTATGATTGTTCGAGGTCACGAAGGGCRGTSCGAGCGCGCTCATAGAGATGCTTAGCGTCCTCGGGCTGAGAAGCTCTTAGATTCCACTCGGCGTGCAGACGATCAATATTGACGACGTCAGTACACTGGGTCTGAATGAGGAGYTCAGCWGCTTTGGTAAGGCGAGTTTGCCCTTCTAGCAGCTGTCCCTGGTGAATCTGGATCTCACCAACCCGAGCCTGAGCCCGACTGATTACGACAGGAGCATTGAGGGATTCGGCCAAGTCCAACGCCTGTTCTGCRAAATACTGAGCCTCGCGCGGCGAACCTCGAGAAAAGTACACCCCCACAATGTCGAAGAAGGTCTGGAATAGTCCATCTGCGACACACCATTCACGGCCACTTAGGATGGCAGGGATCTTAGGGGAGGAGTTTGAGAGGCTRGGCTTGACGGCCGCTGCTAGTGCATCTTCGTGGGACGAAGTATTGCTTGAAGGCTTCTCAAAAGGATTGCTGTCAGTTGCTTCTTGAGTGGWTTGCGTGGTTAGGCGGGACATGGTTTCTAGCGCACGATTAAACAGACGCAGYGACTGTAGCAAGCTGTCTATCGTRGCCGGGATGTCTGACTAGAAGATSYCATATGAGCATTATRCCGTGCKATTCATATACAAAYAGTCACKCACTTGAACGAACTGTATTGAGGCGTGCGTACGAGCGGCCATAGCCGCAGTTTCGAGCTGGTCAACGCGTCGTTGTATTCGCTGAGAGGTGTTGAGGCCTCTCTCGTCCTTCGGGAGCTCGTCTGAGAGTAAAGATGCTTGATTGTAGGCGTCGACACTAGATTCAKTGGTTAGCMCACGGGTATTGGTATGTGGTCTCTTCTACCTTAAAGGGAGGCTTTCTCCGTATGCAAGGGTCTGAGMGTACTGCAAGAGAAACCTGATCCGAGTTGGTGTTGACACCGTGCCGTGTTGAATAGTATTYAKAATCTGCTTATGTATGCTTGTCGCTTTTYTGNAGTTTGCCAAGGTTGAGATACTCCAGAGCAAGGTCGACCGAAGCACTGACGTAGCCTGAAAGCTCAATTCGGTCAGTATCAAGATGCATGGCAGGAAGGAAGCATAAACGYTACTGTTKCYCAGTCTTTCCGACGATTGWCCATCTGTRACCTTTCGTATYGCAACCAAGGTACGAATCTTCGTYAAGGTGAGACCAACGAGACCCAGCATAGYAGTTGTTGCGTCTAGAAACTGGTCACTCAGAGGCCTCACATGAGGAAAACTATGAAGCTCACGGAAAACCTCAAGCAATCTCTCAAGCTCGTCAGTCGAAGTGTTGAGAGAATTGGGGAGAGCGGTYGACGCTTGAGGTAGCTGCACGACTGAAAAATGGCGTCAGAGACGCACACCATGGAACGCATACCGCGGWACATACCTCGATTCTTGGGCGTTACTGGTTCAGCAGCAGCAACATTGTTAGGTTGCTTGATGTTAGCTCTCGAAGCCGGCGGCTTCCTCACTACGGTACGTTTGGGAGGGGCCTTCCTGGGAGCTTTGGGGCTAGGYATTTTCCTAAATACCTTAGGGCTTGAAACGCGACGGGCAACTACCATTGTGCTTTGACGGATCCCGGCTAGTGATGGCCTAGAAGAGCTAGGYATAACAACCATAGACAACGTATTACAGGCCTCGTTCGCATGATTGGTGATGTCRACAATCTGTGTATCAGTGGCGGCACGGTGAGCATGAAGTGCGGCCCATGCATGGGCAGATGCTAGTAGGATCCCTTGACAGTGAGATAGTGGTGCGTCTTCTCCTAGGTCCTGGCATTGCGTCAGTTCGCATACTGCACGACAAAGTCACAAAGATCCGCTGACCTGCCGGCTGACGAGTTCTTTTACAGCTTGAACGACGTGAAGGTAATTTGTCAAGTCGCATTCGCTGAATACGGCGTGGTCCAGGTAAGCTGTTTCGAGACAGCGGACGTAGACCTTAGCACGTCTTATAGGGTACCTCTCAGCTCCATACACGACAAGCAGATCGCGGAGGAGTTGCCGAATAACGGGAGGGACGCTTTCCTTCCACTGGCTCCCGACTAATGCATTGAGTTGCTTCTCTACCAGCACACCGAGCCAGCGAGGGGGAAGTGCCACTGCCTTATCGAAAGCGTGGAGGAGCGATACTCGAGAGGGAGGCAAGAAAAGGTCGCAGGTTCCCATATACGTGACCCGGTCAATCAACGCGCCGAGCTGCTTGAGGGAAGGGCAGGCATTGAAGTCAACCCCATGTTTSACATCGACGRTGGTATCAGCGAATGKGAAGGCTTTAATTGACTCTGTGAACGCTGTATAGGCGAGCTGGAGTGGAGATGCATGAGAATGAATAACGGACAGACTTCAGAGCGACCAACGGCCGGCGTACCTTATGATCCCCGATTTTGGAATGACAGGCTCCAAGTAACTCCCATCGTCGATATATCTGCTCATCAAGCTGCCGCCATGCCTGCGAGTCCTTTTCAGAATTCTCGGGGAGAGTTWGCSTATTCCGTCTCGAGCTTAGTGCGAGAGTACCCAGTTCGCACGCCCGAGTGAGGAATCTGATCGTAGCRCCATAGCGCTCAGCATTATACARRGTGCCKGCAAGGTTGTGAAATGCCCCAGAGATACAACGGAGGTAGTTTGGTTTGTCGACGTCCTTCGTGTTATCARCCTYGTCATCAAGTCGTAGGATTGTGACTGCTCGTTCGAGATAGTCGAAGGACGGTCCATGAGTGTGGGCATTGCGCACGTCCAAAGTCGTGCGAGAAAGCACAAACAGAGAATCTAGAAGCTGGGTATATGTTTCAGATGACCCTCTCTATAGAATCTGTCAGCGCACCGAGGGGAGAGCAGACTCAAACGAAGTGACTCACCTCTGAAAGACTGGGTTCGATGACATCGATGATCGTCTCGTGCAATTTCCGCAAGGACAGACAAAGACYGCGATCAAGAGTTTGGTCTTCAAACATCTTCACAGAATGGCGTCGGATGCGTTCGAGCATCCGCTGGGTCTTTGCAAYGGCCTCCACATCCTTCGWGCCTCCTTCATTCGTAGCTTCCATTGGCCKCCATAGGTATGCCACTTTCGTCAATTCCCCAACGAGYTGATCCACTAGTTTWACGCTGGCACCGGTATCASGGGTGGRATCCTCCAATGTAACTTGAGCTTGAGAGATAAGAGTACAAAGGGWTGCGAGAGCAACCCGGGCTGAGGTGGGACGATGAATCTTCGCAACAGGTGTTTCCGGAGCTGATGGAGCAGGAGAAGAGCTCGGAGAACGTCCAGCRATAGTGACCAATRCGCCRATYCTCYGCATGACATCAAGTCGACCGACCTGCATGGATRGGTTTCAACAAAATAGCACCACTTTCAAAAGGAAAYCCCTCTCACCCGCTTGGCCAATCCAGTCCAACATTCACAAAATGCTATGAATTGCTGACAGCTCATGAATTGATGAGCGATCGAAGTTGCTTCGACTCTTGTGATAAGTTCTTCGAACGACCGTAGAGTAATTTCCACGATTTCATCTTTCGTTCCGGCCGATTTCAGTAAGGAACCCGTATACTTGAGAGCTTGGTCCCAGAATGCGTCTGGAGTAATGGTATCCGCAGMCGAATAGAGTAGGCATGTCAACCCGTAACATCTTAGYGTAAAACTTTCTTTCGGGSTRGCTGAGCTGAGAGGTGATTTGACCATGAGKGAGTACACCCTCGTCAGGATGGTGGTCATATGCTTTATGTCACCGATCCTCGAAAAAGTAGGTGCCCAGTGGAGGAATGAAGAGGCAGYCATGGCACGAACGAAGTCTGGTAYTGTAGGATTGGAATTGATGATTGCGGTGATCGCATGTAGGARATATGTTGATAGAATGGCAAGTCGTGRRCCGTCCAGAGTGCTGTCGTCRTTTGGGAGTGGAATGGAAAGCAGGTRGAGATAACCYGTCGAGACTTGAGGGTAGGCGAGTTCGGGCTGGATGAGCGTGTAKAAGCGACGATGGATATCAGAGAGCAGAGCTAAAGCTTGTTCATACTGAGTGTATTGTGTCAGTCACAGAGAATCTCAGCCTGTGCGTGTTTGCTTACGAATTCCATGGACACTAATTTCCCTACAACGCTAGAGGCAGCTTTCTCAATGTCCAAGTTCTGCTCATCCAGCGTTCGCAGTACTCTGAGGGCTCGAGTAGCTGTATCTGCACATGACCTGACCTCTGATGCCGACGTACTTCTCGCCTGACGACTGCACTTGAGCCCAGCCTGCAAGAACTTCGACAACGTCTGAGAGACTGTATTGACTGTCTTCATTGCCTGAACCCGAGTTGCCTCAGGCGATAGCTCGGGTACTGCATTGCGCTGTTGCCTTTGTTTCCCCTTCTTGTCTGCTATCTGAAGGCCAGCCAGCTCCGAGGCCAAACGGTCAACGCTTGATGCTTTGGACTTTGTCCGAGACGTCGCGGGTATTTGAGTCGTGGTGGCCGCGCGTCGGTTCGTTTTTGATTCGGACATGACAGAGATATGATAGTTGAATGTTTGCAGCCAGCGTGCAAGTGGACAGAATATGGTGGTTCCAAGTTAAGATGAAGGGCTTTGACGAACAGGCGTCCATGTGACCGCGTGCAATCACGCCAAAGTCAAATGACCTCGAAGCTCCTGTCTCAGTGCATTACGTCAGCCACAACTTTCGTTTTTGACAGTCATGGCAAGCTCGCGCTGCGCTCCTCAATCAACCATTTGCTCACATGAAAATGCTATAGATCATTCCAGTCCGTTGCTTCTCATGCGGAAAGGTCATCGGTGACAAATGGAACCAATACCTGGAGTTTCTTGCCCGCGATATGACTGAAGGGTGTGTTCTCAAACATTCAGCAGACTTAAGATTTGTCGCTCAAACTTACTTAACAGTGAAGCCTTGGACCAACTTCAGCTCAAGCGATACTGCTGCCGTCGCATGGTGTTGACCCACGTTGATCTTATCGAAAAGTTGCTTCACTACAATCGTGCGCCATTCCCATTCGTTTGTCCGGCCTCTCACTGACATCCTTTCCACCCCATAGCTATGGAGCGTTCGAAGGACAAAAACGCAAACTATGGTGTTTGACGACCTCCAATACCCTTGTTTTGGGGTTTACATAAGGAGTAAAATGCACGCTACGCGGCAGTCAGGTCGACGAAGTGTTGCTTTGGAACTTGCCTTGATACTGAATAAGTTGTCCGTCATCTGGGGGAGGATGTATGATGAGCAATATGGCTCTCGGGCTCGTCACTTCCCCTCGGGAGGCCTTTAGATTATATAACGAACATAAATATTTAATCATCCCCGCCATGTGAGCTAGCGACATCACTTCCACCATCGTCGTCCTGAGGTTTTGAGGCGGCCGTGAAACCGGATAGCACAGGTGCCGAAGCACCACCAACCTTCTTCGCAGCCTGCGTTGCTTTCCAAGCATGAGCCATTTGCAGGAATTTGAACGAAGTTGGATTTGATTCCCTCTCATCATCGGCAAAGACAATGTCCCAGTCTGAGAGGACAGAGCGTAAGCTTTCGAATGGTCAAGAATAGGCTCGGACACACCTTCAACAGTTTGACCAGTCTCTTGATCCACAACGCGTCGTTGACTGACAATAGGCATCATTGCTTCGACCTTCTTGACATCATCAGCAGAGCCATGCGTCTCTTCGAATGTTTTCCAGACATTGAGAAGGGCCACACGCTAAGATAACCGTAGTTAGTGAAAGCAGCATTGCGGCAAGTGCATGTTATGCCTACCTCAGACTTGAGGCCTTTGCTCTTCAGATCCTTGTAAGCACGGTCAAACACCTGCCTCGCCATATCGGGATCGCCAGGTGCCATCTTCACTTCCTCCTCGTCTTCGTCCTCTTCTTCCCTTTGCTCACGAGGAATAGGGATAGGTTCCGCCTCAAACATCGCAAACGCAATCCAGACTTTGACATGGCCACTGAGAGCGATGAGACGCTCATATAGACCACGTGCCGCCTCGCGTTCTCCTTCCTCGCATTCGAAGTCGATATACGATTTCCAAAGCAATTCAGGCATGGCTAGTGGTGACTGCGAAACTCCGAGTTCGTATATGGCGCGAGTGCGAGCGAAATCCTGGAGCTGTGATTCCAGTTCGGCATATCGTATCCAAGCAGCGGAATTGGCGGAGTCGAACTGAACAAGCAAGTCAGCATGACATATAAACTAGGAGGAGGGGCTCATCGCAACTACGAACCTCTATGTATTTTTCATACAATTGCCTTGCCTTATCGAATTCACGAAGCTATAGAGCGGAACATTGAGTGGAAGGAGAGGAAAATGGAAAGGCTGAGGCGTACATCAATCTCCAGCTGAATATACCCTTTGAATAGAGCTTCTTTGGGACACATTCCTATTGAGGCACCCAGGATTTTTCGGGCTGCAGGCAAGTCCAGGCGTCGGATCTCGAATTTAGCAAACATTAACCAGAGTTTTGCGAATGTAAATTGTTTGTGGGGAACCAGTCGGACGGCGGTATGGTAGACTTGTCGAGCACGGTCGTAGTCCTACGCAAAGAGATTGAAGAGCATGGACAGAGAGATAATGCAGAGGAGCATACCTTCGTTTCAATTTCCTCAAACAGGGCATAATCCAACCAGAGGAAGATATACCGTCGCCAGTGCCGCTTCTCTCCACCTGGAGGTACTTGAGCTACCGCTCGTTCATAGACCTCCCGAACACGACCAACCGCCGCTTCTTCTTCCTCGGGCCCAGCCCCTTCGTCTTTGAGATCACGGTAAGCCCCTTCCTCCAAACGCGCATAGTCAAACCACACATCATAATTGCGACCGTCATGCGAAACCTCCTCTTCATATTGGATACGACGCTTCCCAAGAACAGTGCTTTCGAGCGTTGTCCGTGTACCGTGCTGCTTTTCGAATTTGGTATACGCAGCGTACAAAGCCGCAGATTTCGAGCGCGGTATGCGAGAAAGGGCAAACTGGACATTCCTGTAAGCTCGATTCAATGAAAGACTTGGGCGTGACGCGTACCTTATAAATAACCCGAGCACGTTCATATTCTTTCGATCGCGTCTCCATCTTTGCGAAGGCGTTGAAAACGGCTTGGGCCTTTTCAACTTGCTCCTCCTCATCACCAAAGAACTCAAGGGCCGTCTGGAAAACCTCTCTGGCCTTGTCCATCCGTCCCCTCTCCTCCTCAAACTTCGCCCACTTCACCCAMACTCTRGGTTCAGGCCGKATCCCTATCCACCGCTCATAGATCGCACTAGCCCTGTCCAATTCCTGATAACGTTCCTCCATCTTGATATACGCCTGCCATGCCTTGTCATCYGGTTCCCATTGCATCCAGCGYTCAAACACCTGACGCGCACCCGGGACATTTTGCAGMAGTTCTTCAAGGTAWACATATTTRTACCAGAGTTGATCSACRCGRGGWAGAAGGGTTACAGCACGATCGAATAGATTGCGAGCATGYTGAACATTGCGCGATTTRAGCTCCATTTCCGTGTAGCTGAGCCATAGTTGGATGCTTCGCGGGTCGACATCGAGGGCTCGTTCGTAGACGGACCGCGAACGAGCGAAYTCRTTCTGTGAAGCTTCCCAGCTGGCRTATTGCARCCATTCCTTTCTACCAAAGGTCAGAGAAACMTRGTTYTRGASKCSGCAAANTGAGTCAACTCACATGCTACCTCTGGTTCGCCGAATTCGCTCCTCAAACTCCTTTCTCTTTCGCCCTCGATACTCATGTAGTTCTTCAAAGTCCTCRACGCGTTGCTTTGGTGCCCTATATTCGCTTTCTTGTCTTTCTTGAGCCTAGGAAAAGTAAACGACCGTCGATGGAAGAATGTGGTNANNTGCACTGACTTCGCGTAGAATCTGCTCAGCTGTGATCTGCACAGCAGCGGGGGCCCGATTTTTGATTCTGAGCAAATCATTAGTTGAGAACAATATTTTCAGTGTTGCGAACGGACCTTGGAGCACGTCCGTCCTGCATCGTTGGTCGAAGTGGTGGAAGTTGGGGAAGAGGGTCTCACTGCGTGGGAACCGTWTACCTACTTCGACGAAGCCAGAAAGAACTTTCAATGCCATCAACTTGACTCTGAGCACTGAAATCAAGCCTCGACGTGATAAGGAGGAACGTCGCGGAAACCCAGCTGGGGCTCGACGCCGAACTTACAAGGACGCGACCCTCCCTCATAAGCTTGAAGGAAATATGGCCAATAACGATGCTCCCCAGGTCGTAAGCGCAAGCCCGATTCATTCATGCTTGTACCATTATTGAGCCAAGAAATTAGACAGAAGATACCACCTCACTCGTTTCGAGGACCTTTAGGGAAACTTGGAAAGATTTTTACGAATGGGAGGAGAAATACTCTGCCGATCTCATTCGACTACTTTGTCGACCAATGGGTACATCTGAGCAAGGCTTAGACATCCTGGACGAACATCAAACAACCCAAATAGACCCCGAAGTCATAGAAATACCGTCATTTGATGATTTTCGACCATCCCCCGTGTACGAATCATGTACGCCCATCGACGTCAACCAATACATTGGTGAAGACCCCGAACCCATGAAGTTCTTTCCTTTTGCCGACGACCCAGAGTTCAACATGAATGCCTATGCTGAAGAATACCGTGAGGTAGCATGGAATGTCCCGGCTATGGACCCAGACTGTATGGTGCACTTAGTAGGGGTTATAGCCAGCTAATATTCTTCATTCAGTGCAACTCATCGTTCTCAAAACAGCCCGACTGCTTCGCGATCAACACCAGCTCTCAGACGAAGTAATTGACTCTACAGATGTTCTATCCCTCCCCCCAATCCCTACCCTACCCTCATCAACCACTAGGACGCTGCTCGATACCGCCACCATTCAAAGGTCGGAGACATACCAACAATTTTTCCCGACACTGACATTCGCAATCAGGGACTTTCCAGAAGGTTACCAGACCCTCTCACAAGAGCCCCTGCCTCCGGTCGACACGGTGGGGACACTGAAAGAGCGGTACATTCCTGAATTCTGTTTTGGAATGTCTTGCTTGCACGCCTACTGCAGCCCACATTGGGTTTTGTCAAGATTTCCACCAAATCCAGCCACGCCAAGGGTATCTTCCAGCGACCTCCGCTTGAAGGGCACGGAATCATGCGGCCCCGAATGTTTCCTCCACGAGAAGGTTATCACAGATTGCAAATGGTCTGAAGAAGATCTTTCTTTTTTCGAGACGCTGTTCCGCTTGGATCCTGATGCTCAACCATGCGATATGTCAGCCATAATGCGAAAGCCTTGTAACGAGGTAGGCACATTTTTCCGCCCGTTCTATTCGACCACTCATCACTGGTTTTTAGATATTCTACACGCGCTCTAGATTAGTCCCAAAAATTATCCGCCGACGAGTGAAGCGTAATCCTTCCAGTATCTCGTCTTCGTATGTCTTGTCAAGTAAGATGGTTTTATACTTCCATGTTAGACCTTCCTTTGAATTCATGTGCTTTCAAGAATGGAACAGCAACACTGCCTTTCACTAGTAATCCTCGAATACGCACTCGCACTTTAGCTTGTATCTCATTTTCACCCTCAGTACCAGCCCATGCACCCATGCCGGCCCCTGCCGAAGCGGTTGTCCTTGTTATGACTCACGAAGAAACTGTGAACGCCGTTGCGTCTGCACCCAAGAGTGTACGTTCTCTGTCCTGTTCATGGCCGCTGTACGTGACTTATCCACGACCTCAGGTACTTTGCGCTTCCGCGGCTGCAAATGCGCTTTACAAACCAATAGCTCGGGTGAAAAGTATGCCTGTCGAGAGTCCTGTCCTTGTCGAGCTGCCCGTAGGGAATGCAATCCGGAATTGTGTCTCAAGTGCAATTCGAAGTAGGTAGTATCCCCTCTTGATTATCGACGTATTTCGCTCATCGTTCCCTCGCCAGAAGTATGCGATTTCAACCAAATTCGCATTATCTGACCGTGCTCTAGGTAAACATCCACGAAATTGCGAGAACTCTGATATTCAACACGGGCGGCGCAAAGTATCACATTTGCCCCTCACAGGTCGTCGATTTCTCACAAGTTTCTCAGGCAGTTGAAGTCAGAGCCTCGTCCTACGGATCCGGGCTGTTTTTGCGGGAGTCGGTCCGCAAAGGCGAGTTGATAGGAGGTGTGTACCCATAGTCGTGATAGCCGTGTTGTTAATTATCGCGCACGTAGAGTACGTGGGTGAAACCGTCGGCCACTCGACTACTACTGCCAGGGAGTATGTCTTCACTAGGACGGGTACCAAATTCCCTTTACTGATTTGCTCTCGAACTCGAACCTTACAGCTGGCTTGCTCTTCACAAACAGCGAAACTACCTGTACGGAGTAAGCGCAGCCTCTTCAGACTCTATAGATAGCGCATATGCAGGAGGTGTGGTGAGATTCATCAATCACAGTGAAAGTTGCAATGTCATGACGGAAAGTGAGTTCTTACTTTCAAATTACCCTTTCTTACCCATCTCACTGGTGATTAGCTTGGATGGTCAATGGTGATCTCAACCTCGGAATATACGCTCGTGAGATTCACTTATAAAATGTCACCCCGACTACCTCTGACCACTCACACGATAGTGGTCGACCTTGAAGCTGGAGATGAATTATTCTTGAACTACGGGAAAAATTTCTTTGCGAAAGACAGCTCACAAGAATCAGCTCCGTAGCGAGCGGTCGCGTTTCCTACATCACTCTCCATACCGATATTAATGGCCTTGATTAGACATCGTGAAACACGATGCGTAAATATAAACAAGAGATTTGTCATGAAGAGGCCTTCTTGCTGACAACTCTGCTTCACCTCTGATCGATTTCGCATGTTCCACAACGCCGAGTTTCAGCTTGCTGCAAATGAGGCGACTCAGTTGTAAGGTACGGGCAGGGTACGGGCACTATAAAGATGGTTGAGCGTATTGGCAGGTTAAAGCAGATCCACATCCGCAATGTCCCCTACGTATTCCTCTTTCGCTATCACTGGAGCAGGGGTAATTGGTGCCCCCATCGCTGAAGCCCTCATTTCCAAAGGAGTGAAGGTCGTCATCTTGACGCGGTCCGCATCGAACAAGACGTTCCCGGCTAATGCCATAATCGAAGAAGTCTCCTACGATTCGAAGGAGTCCATCCAAGCCGCGCTAGATAAACACGCAGTAGAAGTCGTCATTTCGACTCTGAGCTTCACTGGCTTCGTCTTCCAGAATAACATCGCGGATGCTGCCAAGGCAGCTGGCGTCAAGTTGTTCGTTCCCTCGGAGTTCGGTTCGCCTACTCTGGGACATACGGAAGGGATATGGGGAGTGAAGGAGGAGTTTGCTCGTGGGTCGTTTCATTTGCATGCAGAATCGTCATCGAGCTTCTCACATTCCTCCACATACGCCACGGCATCTAGGCTACCTCAAGTCAATTGGCCTTCCTTCCGCGCGTTTCTTTGTGAGTTGGCAAGCCCTTAATTGATCTCAAGATTCTCCACGTTGAATTCATTGCTGACGTCGTGTGACACAGGTCGGGTACTTCACCGGTCAAATTCCTTGGGTGACCGGATACGCGGCCAATGGTAAGATCAACATAATTGGCGAAGGAAAGAATCCTATCACATTTACTGCAGAAGAAGACATCGCAGGTATGCAAGGGGTTCAATAAATTGCATATATTCGCCACCTAATTCTGTCGCCTTCCTATCACTTAGGCTTCGTCGTTCATGTCCTTACTGAACATCCCATCGAAGTCAGTCAGGACAGGGTATTCCGCATTCAAGGAGCTAGACACTCATTCAGAGAACTGGCGGATATTTTCAAAACGGAGGCTGTTCATGTTGATGCCATACCAGGGTTGGATCCCGCGGTAACTGCTACTTTGCAAAAGAACGCCGAACTAGGGCTTGGGAGCACGGGGTGGGACTTGAAACGAGGGGGAGAGGGGGAGGAGGCAGCTGATAGATCAAACTCTTTGTGGCCGGGCCACCATTGGAAGACGGTACAAGAAGTGTGCAACGTTGCGTAGGAGCCTTTCGAACCCAAATCCAGCCAATAGAAACAATGTACTTCACAATTAAAGGATCGACTATTATCCTCTCGACATAGAGGTTGGTTTTCAGCCTACTCTACAATGTACATCGTTCAAACGCTCGACGCTCAAGTGTCCGTTGACATCACTCAGGAATTGACCGAGATCGTGTGCCCGAAAACATCTGAGGCAACAATGACAAGATCGCGAGTTTGTCAGCCGCTCTGTCATCGCATACGAGTGCTCACGCTCACCGTCTTCCGAGTGTTATAATTGTGCCGTGATGGCGTTAGCAGAATACGCATAGCTGAGGAGTGCCTCGGGCGTGGTCAGCAATGAAGCCGGGGATTACAGATATCTCGAACCACAATACGGTCACCATGTAACGCCCGACGAGGAGACATGTTTCTCGCTATATATAAAGGGCTGGCTACGTCAAAGCAACCAAATTTGAAGACAGTTGCATCAAGCATTCCAAACTCGCCATCATCAGCATGCCAACGTACTCTTCCTTCGCAATCGTCGGCGCTGGAGGCATCGGAACCCTTATCGCCGAAGCCCTCCTCGAGAAAGGCGTCAAAGTCGTTGTGTTCACCCGCGGTTCTTCCAAAAAAGTGTTCCCCCTTGGGTCGGTAGTCGAAGAGGTCAACTACGAATCTCAAGAAGCCATCCAAGCCATCCTAACCAAACACTCGGTAGAAGTCGTCATCTCGACATTGAGTTTCGCGGGATTCGTCCACCAGAACCGTGTCGCAGATGCCGCGCAGTCATCTGGCGTCAAGCTCTTCGTTCCCTCGGAATTTGGGATGCCCAGCGGAGGCGGAACCGAAGGGATGTTGGGCCTCAAAGAGACGTTTGCGAGTAAGTCGATGTAATCTTATCGAAGTGGTGTTCATAGAGTAGAAATTGACGTGGTTCTCTCTAGTGCATCTGAAAGCAATCGGGGTGCCGTCAGCACGTTTCTACGTACGTATACAATGCGCGATTTGGTTTGAGAATCCGATGGATCTGAAATTGAAACGTTAGGTAGGGTACTTTACTGGAGAAATCCCTTGGCTTACCGGATACTCGACGAATGGAAAGATCAACATCCTTGGCTCAGGAGAGCAACCTGTCAGCTTCACTGCGGAAGAAGATATCGCTGGTTAGTACTTCTTCAGATTAACTTTCCGGATAACTGAAATGTGCTGACATCTCGCGTCACGAAGGATTCGTCGCCCATGTTCTAACCGAACAACCGGCTGATGTTACTCGTGACAAAGTCTTCAGGATACAAGGTGACCGATTGACCTTGAATGAGTTAGCCCCGCTCTTCAAGACAAAAGTGGCGTATGTGGAAAGCGTACCTGGAGGGCACTCGGAAGTGGTAGATATGCTACATCAACACATTGATAGGGGATTGGGGAGTACTGGTTGGGACATACAGAGCGGCGGGGAAGGAAGCGACCCAGCGGGTAGTTCCAATGGCCTTTGGGCTGGGCATGTCTGGAAGACGGTTAAAGACGTTCACGGACTGTGAACCATACATCGCGTATATCAAGTGAGACAATGATCAAAAGATATGTCACGCACAGTAGTGAACCCCAGGCCCCAACGTCAGCATGACGCGTGGACGACCGTTTTCTAGAGCGTGTCGTGGTGTAAGCACGATGTAGACGGGTATACTTCGACATCATCCATCATCCTCACCCGCGGTTGAGGGCCTCAGGGCTGGGGCCAATGTCTTTATCTTGTTTTACTCTATATGGGTTGCATCAGGTGTAAGCTTAGGTTCGCATCTTGTTGGGATGGTGTCTGCCTTTCCGTTGCGAGGACTGGACTTCCATCTTCCTTGGGATGTAAGTATAGGGACGCACTCCTCTGAACCTTAGTCACAGTCGAGATAGCCAATCAGAAGCACTCCATCGATTGACGGTCTTTCATGGCTGCCTCGTCATGCCCGTGGATCAGCTCGCCCAGTTACATTTGGAAGAAAGGGATTCTCTGCAGCGGAGCGTCCTCCTGCCTTCCTCGCTCTGGCTTGGTTTTCATTTGCCTCACGGTGTTAGGCCGCTGCATGGGCTTTCTCTATCAGCCCGCGAGGGTGCTCTTCAATCAATGACCTTGGGTGAATTGAGCAAATGTCTTACGGTGTCTGGAACCTGACCTAAAGCTCACTTTCAATGGCGAAGATATAATAATGAATGTGAGACAAACGCACCCTGATGTCGTTAGGGATGACGCATGCGATATAAACATGGATCGAAGAGGATGATATACGATGCATTGTCTGCACATGTACGCTAGAATAATCGCGTTATTTCAGTTAGCTATGCCAGCGTTGGAATCGCGCAGAAGTTTGTTCCGTCGAAGTAAGTGTACTTACTTTCCAAACTCCCTTGTCTCGCTTTCTACCTCCATGTCTTCAGTGATCAACTCCATGAGCATCGCCTTCTTTCTCAAATTCACGATTAGTGGTTGATATTGTATAAGTCACGGTGCACTCCCCTGGTGTCGCATAGAGTTTTACGGTAGCATGAACGCGCTTGGACGTTGTTGATGTGTTGCAAGTTAATCGGAGGCGCTTATGTAAAGAACATCCAGAGTGATACCTAGCCCTTTTCTGAATTGGAGAATACGCGTTTTCGGCGACGAAGCAACCTTCTTACAAGGTTCTTCATTTTCTTGGAAGGACATGGTCGGTTTCTGAATTTATCGGGTGGGCGCTCACATTAGCGCTGACGCCAAACCTTCACGCGTCCCATCAAGGTGACCGTTCGCCGCTTCATGAATCATATTTTTGCGACTCTCGGACCATCTCGACTCTCTTCATCGCGTCTACTCTTCGTACTCTTGGTTGGCTTGGATTTCCTGAGAGAAAATGTCGCGGGGAGGCTACGAACGATTGCCAATGTACGCTCGGACATCTTCCGTTCCTCGACAACGTTCTTCTCACCAAACACTAACTGGGCCAATATTTACACCACCTCCATCGCCACGACCTTCATTTCCTAGGTCGAGACATGAAAATCACGCTTCAACACACTTTCTCTTTCGACCGCGCACAGTGATTTTATTTCTCAAGGTCGCAGTCCCAGCCATCGCAATTGTTGTGATTATTGGGCTTTTGACGTACGAACCCCACGTTGAACTGGCCTTCTACCAAAGGAAATGGGTTCAGCAAGAAATCGAAGCACTCCAGCCATTAGCTGGGTGCTTTGACGCAAGCCGTATCAGCTCCAAGTACAACTTGACCGAGGGTGCCTATGGAACTCGGAAAACATCTGTTCAGGCAGGGATGCCTCTAAGAATGGGTCTTGACTGCTATGACTTCGCGGGCACCGTGAAAAATAGTGCCGAGCGAGCCTATCCCGACATAGAACCGGAGGACCGCATCCAATACCACACCTATTGGCGCGTAGATCTCGCACCTTTCGGCCCCCGGCAAGAGTGGATGCTCAAATCCTACTTTGCGACTCAAGACCTTTCCACGACGCGTCTCATTCTCTGGTCCAACGGCGACCTCAGCTCTAATCCCATCCTACAAAAGTACCTCCGACGATACCCCAAGGCCTTTGCATTAAAGGTCGTAGACATACCATCGCTAGCCCACGGAACAGAGCTCTCAGGTAGTGCTCTTCTCTCTCAGAAGGACGCCAAAGCATGGGTGGATGGCGACCTTATTCGACTTCTTCTCCTTTGGAACTACGGCGGCGTATGGATAGACATGGATTCCCTCCTAACGAGGGATTTGGATCCATTATTAGAACACGAGTTTGTCACACAGTGGGATTGCTACGGTGAGATTTTCTTCAGTCGCTTCAATCCCAACGGAACGCTAACACGCTACAGACAAAATATACCAACCGTTTAATGGTGCGCTTATGCGCTTCCGGCAACATTCACCGTACCTCTGCGAAGCTTTTCACATAATGGCCACGTCTCCCCCGCCGCGCTCGGGCTCCACCGACTGGGGTTCCCTCCTCTACCACAAGCTATGGCGCCGCCTAGTAGCCGAGTCCATCCCGCCCTTCCAAGTCCTTCCTTTCTGCTTCAGCGATGGCCGGTCGTGTCGCTTGGATAACCGTCTGCCCGACCCATTTACCCCCGACGACTCCAAGGGTAGGTGGACTATGGGACTCGGACTAGAAAACGGCGGCGGCTTGGATAAGGTTTTGCAGAAAGTTTTTAGCGTTCATCTCCATAATCAATGGGAGAAGAAATATCCGGCCGGTGGATGGGTCGAAAGACTCTTGCTGAAACGATATGACGCAAAACTCACTAGCCGAGAGAGCTCGGACGAGCTATGATTCTCTGTCATGATTGGACGACGTCTACGATATCTGTTCGTATTCTATGTATCGCTTGCTTGTCCCCTGCTTCCCTAATGTTATACAGTCGGTTTGTCATCAATGTCTTCGCGATCAGCATAACACCGTTGACTCAGCTTCTCACGGTATGGCTGTCTCCTTCCATCAAGCCAATGAGCCCTCGGTTCTCAGTACCACGACTCGAGCAACACCATGCTTGGCCTCAGAGGACAGATGTCTTTCATCAACATCTGCTAGAACACCGGCTCAAGCTCAATTGAACATTCCTTCCGCCTCTGAATGCTTTAATGAAGCTCCCGCGATTGATGGAAATCTCTTGATCTTCTCCAGGCACTCTATCATCCCGCGAACATGCCCCTCCCCTTGTATCATCAAGCTCGAGGCAGTTCAACGTCTCCAATAACGTAAACCAATGAATCTCCCCCGCAATCTCCTCGCTGTAGCTTGATTCCATCTCTTGTTGCAACGATAGGTTTCGTCTGACCAACAGTCTTGTCGTCAGGCTGTTAGCTCCATAGCAGTGATCCCCGTTCAGAGGGATGAGACTGCTCCGCGGAGGTTCCACATCTGGATGGGTACTGCGGATGGTCTAGAACTGGATTTTGTCAACAGGCCAGCGCACAAGTTCGACTCAGTGGTCAAAGACAAGCTGCGTTCGCGCGTGTGGGTTACATCTGATGTGGGTGATGAACACACAGGCACGCGCGTCCGCTCGATCCAGCCTCGACGTACCCTGATGGGCGCGTCAGAGTACGTCGGTGCGCCTGTAAAATAAGATCATTGATACTTCGAGTATCATACATTTACTGTGTATCCCATCCCCTTACAGGTTTTACAAATACGGAATCATCCAACTGGGATGCACCGTGTCTTTGCAACGGATCAGCGAAAATTTTCCTCGACGACAACCATTGAATGCCAATTCGGTAGCAAGTGTGCTAAGCATAGATGACTACACCTGCGACGTCGCTCTTCCTCGGCGGGATCGGTCACCCATACTGGCAAATTACCCAGTCCGGGCAGCATCGCAGATGAAGTTCAGGTGCTATTAGTCCATGGCTGGCTTTACGTCTAGCGGGGCTATTTGGGTGAAGTGCTCAATTCTACGCTCACCGGGCCCCGCTAAACCAGTGGAGTCGGTATTTCAGTTATACTATCAGTTTCCCTCATCGGGTCATGAACAATTAGTCGCTGTGACATAGGACGCCGACCGTATGTATTCTGATTTTATCGATGCAATTTCTGATAATCCTATGAAGCGATTATGCAGTTGAGCTATTGTCAATTGTTCATGGTCCCAATCCTGCTAGCTCATCCTGTAGCCAAGCCCGTCCTTACCTCTAGACAGTGAACACCAGCTTCGCCGCGTCAACCTCATACGCCGGTCAAACCGGTGTCAAATGATTGCCACGGCCCACTCCGGTATGGGCAAGTATATTACATACCTACAGGCTCTTTGCTTTCAATTGTTTACCCTACCTCGCTTGGGTCCGGGCTCGGTGCTTGTGCTTTTGTGGAACCTACATGCCCTCTTTCATCCATACCACATTTTCAGACCCTCAAACGACACTATGCCGGAACCCCTGGTTCAACTCCACGGTATTCTTAGCTGTCTGTCGTTTACCCCGTGTAATAGGCTGAATGTTCTCCCATGCCCTCCCCTTCGCCAATCACATAACTGACTCATTTCGGTGCATTTTAGGAGGGGATGCTGGTAAAATAAACCACCCTACCGCGTGGTAACTCCGCACATACTGACTCCTGTCAAACTGGGGCTATAGCTCGTTCATATAGACATCACACCGTGAGTCGCGCGCGCACCTCCCACGACGCCGTCGCGCCCAAGTAATGGAAATGCGATTCCCCTCCTAAATCGACCATGGCGTAAAACTTTCCTAATAAAGAAATACTTGGTCGCCCGCAGTTTTCGTACATTCGAAACGATGATCGAACCTGAAATTGTATTTACAGCCTGAAATACACGTATGACGACGCACTGGTTTTGTGAACGATTTCCAGGGTTGACGGATCAACGATACATGGTTTAATCGCTTGTTTCCGTCGCTGAACGAGTCCCGGAGACGGAGGGGGTGTCACTCACTTGCATTTGCTACCATGATCGCAACTTTGATCTAGACGTTGGCATATGCTTCCGTGGCTCCTCCGGAAGGTTCCTGGCAATCAACAATAAGAAAGTCAACTTGAATCATTTCAAGTCC
This sequence comes from Pleurotus djamor, assembly GCA_029747585.1. NCBI lineage: Eukaryota > Fungi > Basidiomycota > Agaricomycetes > Agaricales > Pleurotaceae > Pleurotus > Pleurotus djamor. The sequence goes on along the minus strand of JAPEVF010000283.1, from coordinate 30,496 downwards.
ATGATTTATCAGAGGTGTACTTTCCAAAGCGCGTCCGCGTATCAGGATAACATATGGGCGGGAGGAGCCGCAAAGTTCCGGAGTGCTCTCCATGGACGTCCAGACGACGTGTGCCTGTGTAAGAGAGCAATGCATCGGGAGGTCCTCCGTCAGCCATCTCTGATGCATTCCTTCTGTCATCAAGTCAACGGAAGCCGTGGACAAAGGCTGTGATGTTATTGTGAGAAATGACTACGTATGTTGGACTAGTTTGTGATGTTGATGTGGCTAAGTACTACTACTACTAATATTGATACTACTAGAGTATGGGCAACACGACCAGGATGGTGCTCTAAGATCCCCTGCGTGGCCGAAATAATGGGAGGCATAGGTAATGGTGAATGAAGGAATAAAGGGCAACCAAACCCAGTAAGGTATGATGCGAAGCAATAAAAAGAGATTAAAGAACGAAAACGAATGGATAAATATGTATAGTTAAGATGCGAAATGTCCATGTGCAGGGAAACGAAAGGAGTGGTGAATAGAGTGTACAAGAATCCCAAATAGAAATGAAAAATGAATGTGGCTGAATATGTTACAATGTGAATGACAGGTGGGTAGGCTGTGATGGGGGTCGCAGATGATGGTGAATGGAGGGGCATTTTGTATGTACAAGTTGGCATGGAAGGTCGCATGTCGGTGGCTTGTAATGGTTCGCATATCACGAGGATGAAGGCATAGCAGGTCGACTGTAGGTAACGCTCGTAAGCCACAATTACGATCAAATGCGAACGTGTAACAATGAAACTCACCTTGGCGTGTCGAAGTGGAAGCTCAAGGTTTCAAACCATAGGCTACGATCATGAACGACGGGGGAGGAGGTTCACTACACGAGTCTTCTTGATCTCGCGCCCAGCCTTGCCAAAGTAACGCTCCGACTCGAATGACCAGTGTAGCGAACCGACAATCCAGTCAGCCAACCCCCCAACGTAAATCGCAACGTCACGATCAATTTCTGGGCCCCATGAAGGTAAGTTGGCACGGTCTTCATTGAAACGATCGATCGACTGCTTGCACAGCTGACCAACAAAGTCCACAGCGGACTGGAGGTCGAGGCCTTCCTCGTGCATCACCACGGGGATCATGTTGTGCGTATCACCCTTCGACTGTTCGACGTTGTACGAGAAGATGTCCTGAGAGAAAACGAGAATAAAATTAGTTACACGCGGTTTACGCGGCTTTGTGGGATGGCACTTACGTTTGACCATGTGACGAGGTCATTCGCAGCTTCACCAAGGTTGCGAATAATGGGGTGCTCCATCACTTCATCTGGGATGTTTAGGTTGTTGGCGTACTCGATCAAAGCCCAGCAAGGCTTGCACCCGCTCGTATCGCGACGCAGAGCGATGTAGGATTCGAGATCTGGAATGACACCCTCAGCACGATCCTGCGCCTGCTGAGATACGGCTTGGAACTAAGTAAAGGTTATTAGTAAGAGATTGTGGATAGAAAGAAGAAGGGCGGATACTCACAAAGAAGTCGAAAGTCTCGATGAACCGCTGTTGCGCGCCGGGCGAGCCTGTGCGTATGAGTCTCCGCCAATAGCTGAGCAGTTTGCGTTTAGTTACCGAGGAGGTTTAGCGAGAAGAGAGGACACGTACTCCTTAGTCATTTTCCCTACACGCTTCGTCTGACGCATCTCTGGGTTGTACAGGGCGTTCAGAACTACGTCAGCGGTCGACTTGGTCCCTCGGTTATCCATGTCATCTGACAGATTGTCGAGATGGAACAGATAGTTCATGAAGTCGCAGCAGACCCGAAGCTGTATCGCGCCGGCGTTGGGATAGCACATAGACGTCAATAGCCCAGCCTTGAGTCCATGGTACGCGTCGCGCTTCTTTCCTGTTAGGTTGTCCCCGCGGAAGAGCCACTGTTTCGACTCTGACGAAGCCTTTTTGCGATAGCGATTGCATCGAATCTTGAAGTCGCAGTGAGAAACAAGGTCGGGGAGGATAATCTTGTTAGGCGGGGACGGTGCTGAGGAAGTAGAAGGTATAGCGGACATGGCGAGGAGTATGTGGGATCAGAGGGAGACGCTCAGCGAAGCCGGGAACGGGGGGCGATGAGAGAATGCCAGGAAGGAGAGTAGGGAGCCCAGCTTTATACACACACAGGCGAGTGGTAGGGGAGGATCTGGGATCTGGGCCACGAGTGAGGGGAGGAACGAAAGAGCTAAACCATCGGTCCGCTTTGACAACAGGGTTTCAGGCTTGCCTTGGACAAATAATGCACAGAGGCCGCAGATTCGGTCAAGATCTAAGTCGGCACAGCCAAGGCTATATTGTACATAAAATATATAACCTTTTTCCATGACTCGGGCAGGACCCCAATGGAGATCTATCACAACCCAAGTATTGTACCAGGGCAAAGCCGTCAGAAACCAAGCCAGAACCAGTCCTTTTCAATTGAGATCCAGCAAAAACTACGCGTGTATAGAGATCCAATTGATCTGGGTTCGCACGCTGGCAGCGAAGGCTTCCAACCAGAGACGGAGGCCGACGGGGTCTTCAGCAGGGGAACCGGAACTAAGAAACATTGGCTGATTGGGCATCATATGTTCGTAGCAAGAAGGCAGGTTTCATCGAGGCATGGTGCGTAGTGGCAGCGACAAGCAGAGAGCGATGATCAAAAAATCACACTGGCTAACATAAGTGCAAACACAGACAAATGACTCGGTTCCGACGCCGGCTGTCCCTGGAAAACTCTGGCCTTAGCAACCAATTATGGACATCGCCGCCGGAAGGATGCACAGAACTGCCCCGAAAAGCGTAAGGCCGGGAACTATCACATTCTCACAAAGAATATTTTATTGCTCGCCGTTATTGTTCCAGAACTCACACTCCGTCACGGTGGCGAGATTCGAAAGATTCCGTCGAATCAAGAGGAAGCTGGAAGGGTTGAATGTATGAGATATAACACAGCAGAGTCATCTTGAGACAATCGCCTTTGGCGCTTGGCAAGCCCTCTTCTCGGGTCAATAAACACGACCCTCGCGAGGTTTCCTGTGGCCGCCAACCGGACAAGTTACGCTTGAGGTCACCACGTTGTTACGTACCCATATTTAGTGAAACGCTCGGCGTAGATGGTCATTGTCCAATTAGATTTCTGTCCGACAAACTTCCACGCTCCAATCAGATGCAACTTGGTCGATAATACTTCCGCTATATTGTAAGAATAGTCACACGCACCCGAGAGAAATTTTGGGTGGAAACAAAAGCACGAAGCCCGAGATTGAGGCCGTTGCGTCTAGCGTTGTGAAGCGCGAATCTCGAAGCGAGTCGACGGCAAGGTAAGCCCCACTATGCAATAGCTGCCGGATGGGGGTTCGGATATCCAGATGCCATACGCGATCCGTAGGGGACAGTTTGGACGGGTGCCGCGTAGAATGGAGAGCCATGCAGGGGTAGAACAATGGTAGTCCAGCACATCAGTCAAATACGTAGTACTCACTAAGTCCAAGTGGCTATTGGCGCCGGATGGGAAACAATAAGAACATACCAACGTAGTCGGTGAGAGGGGGCATTGACGCGACTCGGATCCACGCTCAGTTGCGGCATCTTGCGAGGGACATTATCATGGAGATTGAAGGGAATGGCCTCGGATTCTAGGGAGCGTATGAGCTCGAAAACCAGTGGAGGCATATGAATGAGGTGCCTTTGACGGACACACCTTGACAGCCCCTGGGACATTCGGGTGTAGATCGATTGCAAAACACGGCGAAGGGTATTTTCTAAACGATGAATATTACGATCCACATTAGGAGGACTCTATCCTCTTCACGTTTCTTCACGAGCTTGTCCTACATAATGTGTGAATAGATGTGCCGTACAACCGAAGCCCTGCAAGCAGGATACGCGTTTCCCCTGTTTAGCGTGCCCTATTGCTATCCACGGCAACCGGAAAATTACCAACGAAAGCCCAGCGGATCATAGGTTAGAAAAGAAGCGATACAATATTCAAAACATCACTTACAACGGTGAGAAAGGGAGAACAAGTTGCCTAGCCTTTTGGTTGAGATGACATGAACGACGGGATTGCGAGGTCCGGATCGAGATTGGAATGATGTAGGCACACACAGGAAGAACTAGCCACAAGAGCCGAATCGCGAGGCCTGCTGTACCGTGCTGATATTGATGTCATTCTCATATCAATGATATCAAACATACGCGGGCGCACCAGTGGCAGTCACCAAGTGGATGATTGATCAATTAGTCCTTCAGAATGTGACTATGTTCCAGTTACAGAAACTGACGACCAAAAGAAAGAAAATGCAGCAGTTCCTAGTCAACTTCCGATGGGCAGACTAAGGCGTAAAAGTTGAGAGATTCGCGCTGAGCACAAAGTTGAACGTTGACGTTGAACTTTGAAGTCACAACTGGAACACGAGAATTGTGATTGTGAGAACTATTTTGTGACTGTGAGAATCATTGCGTCATTGTTCCTGGAAAGCGCAGAGAGCACAGCGACCCTGTACTGGGCGCCCAGTACGACGCCGACGCACTCACTTTTGACATATCCATGAATTCACTATGACTCCAAACCCGCCTAGACGTGTATTCGGTATAGAAGAAGGCACCCCAGAAGAGGATGCACCATCCCAGAATCAACCATCGCCTTCGGGTCGTCTGCTCGGACGCCTCTCGTTCGGTGGTTTGCGACGACCAAGTTTCCTGCGGAGGGATGAAGATGGTGATCACGGCGAAGGGGGATCCAGTGAACGACCGCCGGTGCCTACCGTGATGCAATCCTCTGGAGAAGTGTACGCAACCCCGCTACCGGTGTTATCTATGATAGTATTATCCATTGTACGTGAACCTCTTCTACGAAAGTCCATCGAAATATACATTACTTCAACGGTTTAAACTAGACAATGCTGGGAGAATTCTTATCAGCAAACGTTTCGACACCGTTCTTGTTATTTATGGTTAAAGGTACGTGAGGGTGTTGAGTCGCGTGAACTACCGCTCAAGTTGGCTTAATCTCCAGGATTTGGAGCCTACGACGATGATGCGGAGGTAGCCTTTTGGACAGGGATTATAGGTAAGCACCCCATATAGGCTCTTGCGGAATGTCACCAAACCATGTCCCCCCAACCCAGTATCTGGTTTCTTCTTGACTCAGTTCCTAACTTCCCTGCTTTGGGTGAGCATGCTTTGTGGCGTCCTTGGAGATATCGACTGAATTCTGGCTCTCCCGAAAAGGCCACCGTTGCTGAAAGGCATGGGCGAAGAACGGTTCTCATTGTGTCATTACTCGGTAGTGCGGTTACCTGCGCTTTCTTTGGCACTTCTACGTCTATCCAGCAAGCTCTATGTATTCGATTACTCCAAGGCGTTTTTGCGGGGGCCGTTGGTGTCGCGCGTGGCTCCGTAGCCTTTATTACGGATGCCAGTAATGAGGGAAGAGCGTATGCTATCCTTGGGTGAGTTGGGAACGCACGTTTCCGTCACAGTGACTCACCCGTTGCTATTCCTAGCTTTTGCTGGGGATTTGGTGGTGTGGCCGGGGCGATTATCGGAGGAGCCTGTGAGTGTGACATTTGACGAATCTTTAGATGCGTTGTAACCTAATATCTTTACTAGTTGAGCGCCCTGCCGTGAAATGGCCATCTGTGTTTAGAGACATAGATCTCTTTGTCACGTACCCGTATCTACTACCCTGCGTCCTTGCAGCGGCCATAACATTCACTGGTAGGTCAACATCCAATGTTAGACAAATTGTCACTGATGTTCCTTGTTTACAGGTTCGATCCTCGCCTGTTTCCTTGGTCACGATGGAGGACCTAGACACGGCTCCATTCGCCTGCTGGAGAAACCTGACGCTCACGTAGCCATCCCTGAGGAAGATTCACCCCCTCCAAGTCCGTTGGATGACGACCTACCTCAAGGTTTTGCTGGGTCTTTGAGGAAGAAGATCTCCAAGCGTTTCTCTGGATACCTTTCACGGGGGACGCAAGATGGGCATCCACAGGCCCCTTCTCCTCAGGTCACATCACCCAAAGCCAGCGTGCCGTTAACACTTACTCCTTCCTGGAACGATCAGAGGTCCAACTTTTCCCGTACCAGCCGAGCCAATGGTTCTGCTTACGGCTACAGTGGGAACTTCAGAACTAGACTGGGAAGTAACTTTGCCCCAGGATCTTATCGGAGTAGTGTGGCGCATTCTTTGCGGCGAAGAGGAAGTCAGAATGCTGGTGGTAGAGCGATGTCTAGTAGCGAAGGAAGCGATCTCAACTTCGCTCAGAGGTTGTTGATGGCGAATGAGAATGCTGTGACGAATATAGCCGACTTGTGGGTCGCTGCGGCTATGAATGTTGATAACGAAGACCCGTTCGACATGGATCTTGATGAGGAGGAAGTTGTCGAAGACGAAGAAGTCATCGGGTCGCCCTCTTCGCCTCGAGGACGACTCCTCTCTTCTTCGCGCTTTGATACCCCACTTGGACCACGACAATCGGCGTCGCGACATACGTCCGCTCTTGCCTCTTCATCAAGACCTCGTCTACCGAGCCGATCATCCTTGACACACAACTCCGAGACAAGTATGAACCGCCGTCTGTCGACACCCTCGATATTTGCCCACACTGGCGTCAGAACGCCATCAGCTGTATTAGATGCCCAACAGCTACTGTTGAGGACTGAGCTGGAATCTCCCCATATCGGTGATGCTCTTCCTCCTATCACTGAATCCAGACAGCCTTCCGAATCGAGCGTCGGCGATCTCGAGGCATTGCAAGAGAGTCAACCCTCCCTAGCAAGCCAACTTCCGTTGATGATCATTGCGCAGTACGGACTTTTGGCCTTGCACTCCACCACACATGATCAAGTCTTCATGTCCTATCTTGTTTCGTCAGTGGATTTCTTTTGCCTTCAACTGCATCTGGTCTGATGAATCGTCAGTGATTATCAAGGCGGAGGTCTCAACCTCAACCCCGGTCGCTTTGCTCAACTAAGTAAGTGGACGGCCCCAACTCCGGGTTGTGGAAACTGATAATATTCGTTCGTTAGTTGCTCTGATGTGTCTTGCTCAAATTGCCTATCAATTTTATCTGTATCCGTAAGTTTCTCTGTGCCCATCATTCTGTCACTTAGCGATAACTCATATGATGATATGTACAACAGCAATATGGGGTGCGTTACCTCCTCATTGATGATATCGTGTATACTGATGACCGCCTGCGGTGCAGGCCGCCGAGAGGGCGCTTCTCCCACCTTGCGATGTTTAGAATTGGATCGATCCTTTTCATACCATCTTACTTGACTGTGATATTATATCGACCGTTTGCGAGTGCGACCGATGATGGTAGTTTCATCGTCATGGCAGGTGTGTTGATCCACGTATACCCATTGTCAAGAACGCTTCCTAACCACTTTTGTAGGACTCGCGATTAGCACGTAAGTCGGTTCCTTGCTCCTCGGGATGTTCGACCTGATGCGCCCCTAGAGCTGTTAGATTTTGTGCAATCACCTTTGCTTATACAGCAATCTCAATTTTGTTGAACTACAGTAAGTGTTATGCATTCGAGTCAGTGATGCGATCACCTATAAATACTCGCGACGGTTGACAGTGACACCACCGCATGCTGTTGGGTTCGCTAACGGCATCGCTCAAAGCATCGTCAGTCTGGCTAGATGTTTTGGGCCGATTTTAGGAGGCTATGTACGTATTCCCCCCNATGTCTTGTCATAATACCAGCTGATGTTCTCGATGAAGCTATGGAGTATAAGTGTACAAGACAATCCCGCAGGTTATCCCCTCGGGTTTGTCGCTTGCGCTGGAGCCTGCGCTCTAGCTGTTGTTACGAGTTATCTGATCCGCTGACCGGACGCTATCTGCATATCACTACGGACGCTGTTTTACCGGATGGAATTTCTTGTTTTTTTCTTGCTTTCTTCCGACTTGTCGATGCCCATAGTTCGTGCTGTCTATTACCTAGTTTTCCAGTTTACCGCAGAACCATCTATCCTTTGTCCCAATTTTGGTCCAAACCACATCGATATTGGCAAGTACTTCCTCGCGAAATCTTAATGAGGTCACCTCGAACAAGTATGCGAGCTGCGCATCACACGCGTCAATAAGCGAGCATACCTTTCCCCCTTGAGTGTCAACGTTGACCTCGATGATCAAAATGTTGACACAAAAAGTGGCTAGCCTTTGGCGGCTTGCCCTATAACATTTCGCGCGTGCCTCCTAGGTGTGCTGCCGGCCCCTTAATAATATTAATACGTCCGCGTCATGTGACAGTCCCGCGGATTTCCATTCGTGGAAGTAACTCATCTCGCAAATTTCTTGCCAGTGCATTATTCTCGATGACGTCCGTTTCGATTGTGAAACGCAAGCATTCTCAGCCTCCGATCGCAAGGAAAAAGAGAAAATTGCAACACACTCAAGTCAAGACATTCAGCTCGCCCGACTCCTTACCTTGGCGCTCTATTTCGAGGCCTGACACTGGGATTGAGGGGGACGACGGGATCCTCGGACTGGAAGAGGTCGAAGGTGTTGAAGTAGTATATGAGGAAGGTCCAGACGGCGGAAAAATTGCACGCTTCAATGTATGGTATACATATATTCCCATTATTCAGTCAACTGAGTGCTCAGACAAGGTGTTCAATGATACGACCGGGGGCCAGTCGGACAACCACTCTGATTTCGCTCCTGTTGATGAGGATGACGACTCCGTAGCTGCTTCGGAAATGGAGGACGCATCGGAATCCCTCCAAAAGCAGTCACTTCCTCACACAGACCTCTTGGTAGACTTTATGAAGGAGGCTGATGGCGGTGAGCTCTTGCCGTTCTTGATCTCAGAAAGTGTTCATCCTAACCCACTGTGTAGCCATTGAAAGTCTCCCAGAATGGAAGAATATCAAGCTGCATGGAATACTGCTTCATCATTTGCGTTTGAAGCAGTTCACATCGCCTACACCCATTCAAGCATCAGCCATTCCACATGCTTTGTCTGGTCGCGACGTCATCGGAGTCGCGGAGACGGTAACCATCAATCCACTAGCACGAAACTTTGCGCTCAACAACAAATTGTAGGGCTCTGGAAAAACTCTTGCGTATGGCCTACCAATCTTGCAATATATCATCTCCAAAAAGCTTTCTTCCAATCCTGGATCGCATCCGTACTTGCAAGATGAGAAAAAANCGCGCTTTACAAGCCCTTATTCTTGCACCTACCCGCGAGCTCGCGCTTCAGGTCACAAATCACCTGAAGGACTGCGTCTCTGAGTACCAGTCAGTTGCAGATCGGGCCGTTGCAGAGTCTTCTCGAAACAAGCCCCCTCCGCTGCTGAGCATTACCTCTCTTGTCGGAGGGATGTCGAGTCAGAAACAACGTCGAATAATAGATCGTGGTGTTGATATTTTGGTCGCAACTCCTGGCCGATTATGGGATACCATCCAAGATGTGACCAAATTTTTCACTGTATTTTCGTCCTGTCTGATACACTTCGTAGGATGAATCACTTGCTCGTGAAATAAGACAGCTCAGATTTCTCGTGTTGGACGAAGCTGATCGGATGATCGAGCAAGGTCACTTTGCCGAATTAGACAACATCCTACGCCTTACTCTTCGGGAGAACACGTACGTTTTATGTTGGCGTTCTGGTTGACTGGACGTGCTGATGTAGGAGTAGTGACGATCAAATCGACGACCAATACAACGACGCGCCGTCTCTGCCTGACCCAAGTCCTGACGCCCTCCGAGTGGCAGACAACCTACAAACATTCGTCTTTTCCGCGACTTTAAGCAAAAATCTACAACACAATTTATCCAAAAGACGAAGGCCTCGATCTAAGGTCCCTGCCGGGAAAGGCAAGAAGGGCACAGAAGAACCCGCTTCGACGCTTGGTACGCCTTGTGTTCTTCTATGTACATCTTTTCCTCAGGGCGTCGTAGATGATCTTTTGGAGCGTCTCGATTTCCGAGACCCCGAGCCTCAGGTCATTGATCTGAGTCCTCAGGGAGGGATCGTCAGCACCTTGCGAGAGAGTAAGATCGAGTGTTTAGCCAACGACAAGGTATGTTGCTTTTGCTCAATATAGGTTAACAGACTCACGTTGCTTATGTAGGATGTGTATCTCTATTACTTCCTGCTACGTTACCCTGGTCGTACCCTGGTCTTCCTCTCAGCAATCGATGGCATTCGACGACTGACTCCATTATTACAAACCCTCGAGGTCAAGGTCCTCCCCATTCACTCTCAAATGGAACAAAGAGCCCGACTCAAGAATTTGGATAGGTCAGTCCGCCAGGTTACACTTCTCACTAGTGACTGACCCTCCGTAGATTCAAGTCGACTCCCAACGCTGTGTTACTTGCTACGGACGTCGCAGCACGAGGTCTCGACATCCCTTCGATTGATCACGTCATTCACTATCAAATCCCCAAGACAGCTGATACCTATGTACATCGAAATGGTAGAACAGCCCGAGCCAAAAGAGAAGGTGTCAGCCTGCTTCTTTGCGCCCCAGAGGAGCGCAAAATTGTTCGGGCTCTCATGAGCAGCCTTGAGCGAGGTAGGTTCCTTACTTCTTCCTCATACACTGATCCACCCATCATTTCTTCCCCAGATGATGATATTCCTGAGCTTTCCATTGAACTCAACATTTTGGACAAGCTCAAAGCCCGCATTCAACTTGCAAAAAAGATCGAATCCGCACATCATAAGACTACCAAGGAAAACCATGAGCGTAAATGGCTGACCGAGGCTGCAGAGGCCATGGAGATCGAGCTTGATGACGATATGTTTGCTTCGTAAGGATATACAAGCATGTCTTCTGCCTAGCTTATAAGGGTATAGGGATTCGGACGACCAGCGCTCGCGCAATTCAAAGCACGCCCGCAAAGTCCAGAATTCTAAGACTGCGCAACTCAAGGCCGAGCTCAAACGAATGCTGGCTCAACCCTTGGTCGCGCGCGGTGTATCAACGAGATACATCACATCCGGCAGTCGCCCCATCGTGGATGACATGTTGGCTGGGGAGAGTCAGTGTATTAATACTTTGCATTTGAATGTCCCTCTGACCTTGATTGCCTCAGCTAACGAGACCTTGATTGGGCTGAAGAAAACAGCTGCCGGAGCGGACATTGACATCGCTCGGCAAAAGAAATCTAAACGCCCTCAACTCAAGAGTCGGGTCTACGAAGAATGGAATGGGATTTCTTCGACATAATGTAGGCATGACATATTTGTGTTTTGTGGGTTTGTGTAGCTTCCGACAGATGTCCGTCGTGACTTGGTCAATGCCGTTAGCCTTCACCTCATTCCAATCCACGCTTTCCCCATCCATCCCGCTTCGATGTCGCCTTGTCTCAGCTATAAATATCCGTCCTCCCATAGAGCGCCACAGAGAAAGTGCAAGAGACATTCTCTTCCTCACTGCATTCGGATCCCAAGTATTACCACTTACAAAATACTATGGTCATGCCCTTGCTCTTCGTCCCCTGCACATCTGGTTTCCCTTTCGCCACCAATACTCTATGTATAAGCGCCAGCTGATTCCCCCGAGCTCTCCCATGAAACGCCGTATTGCCCACTGGGGTGATAGACCCTTGGACGGCCTAGATAGTGCGTTCGTTATAAATGCGGAAGTAAAGACCCACATTCCAGGCCACCTTCGTCGCAGTGTCAGGCAGCAGGCTTTCCCTTATAAGGTTCTGCACGGCTGTGTGCACTGACGAGATTATCGTCGCTACCTTTCCCGATAACACGAAACAGCCTTCTTCGTGCAGTGCGCACTAACCGGTTTCTCAACATATAAAGATTGATTAGGTTTCCCTCTCCTCAATACGACCGTCTTCGATACCCATCCTTGCCTTTTAGACAGTATATGATCAGCGTTCTTCGTCCGACATGGACCCGCTCTCTATCACCGCAGCCGTTGTCACATTCATAGACATTGCGAAACGGATCAAGACTTCTCTAGATAAAGTAAGCATTCTTGGGCTGTAGCACTGACATGTACAGCGTGAGTCTAACGAGCTCCTTGACAGATCAGTCAAAACCGCAAAACTCTCAGAGAGCTCATCGGGAATGTCGTCAGCGAACTACTCGAACTACACAAGCTGTGTGCAAGGCGCGAAGGCGTGCTGGACAGTTCATGCCTAGACTACGACCTTACCAACTCCCTTGACAACCTGAAAGCGTAAGGGAATGGCCTTTTGTCGTGCTTGCTGCATACTCAAGACTATCAATAGCGAACTCGAAAGCGTCCTAGAGCGTTGTCAATTAATACTACACCCACCGCGCCGCAATCGTTTCTCTTCCATGAAGATAGGCTTTGTGTCTTGGCTCAAAAGTAACGAGATCGAGAGTGATATCGTCCGTCTCAAAGACCATGTTACTTCATTCCATCGGAGGTTTACTGTGCGCTAGCTCCTTTTTTCCCTTCACGTCGCCATTTCTAACCTTTTGCATGGTAGTACATCACTTCGATGCGCATGGAGAACAACCTGCTGGTTGTGAACACTGAAAATCGAGCACGAATGAATCGAATGGAACGTTTAGTAGCTCGCTTGCTCATCGACACCCATGTGTCAGGTTACTCACCTGCTATCGTAAGTCGATATGTTACCTTGTATCTATCTCAGGGATAGATAGGAACTCAAATTTCTTTCTCATCTCAGTGTCTCGATCAAGCCCCTCGAGATGGCATCGAATTCCAATACCTACACCTCCAAATTGAACACATAGTCAATACCCTGTGTCGATTGTCCTCGTCGCAAACATTTGCTTCAGAAGAGCCACATGGTCGGTACTGCTCACCTCTGGAACTCTGGACGTATATCCCGCATTCCGGCAGCGAAGCGAGCCTGCTGCGCATCACCATGATCAAAGCACTCGAAATTCTGCAATCCCTTGAGTCGTCTAGCGATATATCTATTCAAGAAGGAGCCTACCAGTTAATGGGCCTCGCAAATCTTCTTTGGGATCTGGGTATTCTGCCTGACGCAGCTGCCATCAACACATGGTCCATCGATATCTATCGCACTTTGACCCTCCATCACCCCGACACATTTATACCATACGTTGCTTGGGGGTTGGCCAGTAGAGCTGCTTACTGTTCAGGAACGACAGAAGGCCTCGAGGCAGCCAAGTCGGCAGTAAGCATGTACAGAGCCATTTCCGACACTACTGGCGAGCATTCGTCCGACCTCGCGCGCTCCCTGCGGAACCTAGCAATCGAACTCTCCATGAATGATCAACACGAACCCGCCCTCAATGCTGCAACGGAGGCTCTCATGCTACAACGCCAGGAATCCGATCGCATTGCTCAAATACAGTCAGCATGGATCATTTGGGAAGCAAGGGGAGATGAAGTCGTCGTCTTGTCTTCGTCACGGTCTCTTGCCCGGACCCAGCATACCGCTTTCGAAGAAGGCCTGTGTCTACAACAACTAGCAATCTGCTTATCCTCTCTCAAACGGTACACGGAGGCGTTGATTGCCGCCAACGAAGCTATCAATTGCTTCCAAGCTTTGGTCAACTCTTATCCAGGTTCATATGAGCGTCGACTTGAAGAAGTACAAGTCAATCGTTCGTCCTGGTACGCGATCACCAACGGGGGTTGTACGTGTTCGATATGCTTGAACAAGGAGGCAGAAAGGCCGCCCATCGTGGAAGAGATTCCTGACCCAGAAGTCGCCTCGGACGTTCCTGAGTCGTCGAAGGAACTTATTCGTATATGACACGGCCGTGCCCTTGGAGGAGGTGAAAGTCGTTGGCTGCTAGATATACCAGGACTTCGCTTATATACCAGGATCTAAGTTACAATGGGGTTTTCGTGTAGAAATGATACCCTTTGTGCTGTTGTGTCAACACTAATTGGGTAAATGTTGATTTCGTTAGTGTACATCGTGCAGTATCTCGCATTCGTAATGGCACTCCGTGCGTCAACTTTTGCAAGGATTTCGTCACTGGCTAGGTAGAAGATGCTCGCCGAACTCAACATCAGGTCACATAGAAGTATAGGTGAGGTTGAAATACAATTATTCAAGGGTATACAACATTCGTTGAGAAAAGGTAGCCGAACGAAAGAATTTCAAGTTGAATCGGGTCCATATCCAAAAGTAGTACATATGTACTAGTCCGTAGAAGGAACAAGGATTGCTTACAGAACATTATTATCTTCATCGTCCGTCTTCATCGTCGGAGTCAGGCAACCGACCAAGGTCATCTTGTTGCACCCTCGTTCTGCCCGAATCTGTGGCTGCAGTTCCGGGACGGGTAGTGTTCGGACTGCTATTCGCACTTGATGGTCGTCCATGGCTGCTATGTGTGGGCCTAGTAGGCTTCGTGAAAAAACTACCAAGGCGATCGCCACTCTCTGCATCCTCGTCTTCGTCCCCAAGGTCAGGTAACCTCCCCTGTGCCTTCTGCACAGGACTCAAAGGCATGCTCGCGCTCATCAACGATCCAGTTCTACGCCTCTCTGCGTAGCTTCCAGAAATGCTAGATCCAGTCGCAGCGTGAACACCGTTCATGTGCTGGGAAGAGCCTGATTTATGGAGTTGGTGGGGATGTCCAATGACTGGGTTGAGAGGAACTTTCTCGACGTCTTTAGGGAGGTCGCGAACGCGAACAACACCGGGACGTGTGACGCTGTAGAGGATGACGTTGAGGAGTCCACTGGAGGAGAATAGGACGCTGGCAAAGAAAGTTGCCCCAGCTGGGATGTCTCGCGAAGGATCTGAGAACCCAAGCCAACGGACGATGGACACAGGAAATACGGTGATGAGGTAGACCAGAGGGTAGCTAACAAAAGCGATATCAGCCAATGTCAGTTGAGATGTATGAATTAACACCCACAAGAGCATTTGCATAGCGCGCGCGTTGGCCACCTTGGTTTCTTCATCCTGAGCATCATTCACGTATCCGTAGACAGAGGAGTTATCATCGTCGTGACTTCCAGACCTCTTTCCCCATCCAATCCGTCCTTTCTCAACCACGACAATTCCACGAAGAACAAGGGCAAGGAACGCGTAGATGACGATTTGGATGAAAGCGGCCGCCCAAAGCCAAAGGTATTCAAGGCCAATTCGTTCACTGGGGTATTTATCGCTGATCCAGCACCCTAGTTCGCAAAACATCAGGTTTTGACGCGAATTGATTGAACAAGGAAGTACTCACAGTAGCCGGTGTTAGTATAATAAGGCTGATCAGAGTTTTGGTGCAATCCTGCTGGAATTGCGACAGCCAAAACGACAAACAGCCAGATGAAGGCAATGATCATGAATGGGGTGGGTATTGACAACGAGAGAATACGTAGTCTGGGTGGGACGCGGTATCGTAGAACCAGGACAAGGAATGTATGGATGGCGATGGTGAGGGAAGTGAATGCCACAGCGACGTCCCCGACCTGCTTCAGCACGCCTTGGGCAGTACAAAGCGAGCCCTCGACTACAGCCTAGAGCGAAAAACATGGGTGTATGTCCAGGCAGATCAGCGGTCCAAAAAAACGTACAGCTCTGATAATCCATTCAATATTGAGGAGTCCACCTGGAAACATATTTGTTCAGCGACTCGTGTCGTTTATCGGCGGAGGGTGTACGAAAAAANCGCACCAATAGCCTGAATACATTCTGAAAGCATCAGATTCCTGAAATACGTCGATCCGCTCACGTCCCCCGGCTCCGTCTCAGCAGCCACGGACGAATCTGACGATTGCCCTTTAGCATGGTTAATTTCACGCTGCGCTAGATGCCTCTTTGCGCCAGTAAACTGTAAATTTTAGTCCCTACCATGTTAGTGCGATCCCAATCACGCTAAGACTCGGTTAAAACGCGTACTAGGATGTAAAGCAGAAGCAGGCCAGTCGAGAGAGCTGAGAGCGCCGCGACCTCAACGATAATAAAAAGACCTAATCTCTGTCCGAAATCGAAGGGGGAATTATCAGAGACCGAGGTTACTGAATCAGCCATGGTAATGGGTGGTAAGCGAATCGCTCTCCGAGAGAGAGAGCAGGCTATATGGCAATCGGGGGCGGTGCGTTGATGACGGTGCATGGCAGACAAACTTTGCAGGGCGACGCTCCCTTGTCTTCATCATCCAGGCACACTGGGCGTTTGTGGTGCACAGCAACCTTGATATTCGATGAGCAGCTGCCCAGTTCAAGGCCTTCCGCTTCCAGATTGGAATTGCGCATTGGACTTATCTCGACATGATGTTGTATTTAACCAGTGCAGATCCTAGGATCCCCCACATGAAGACACCACATTCCGTCGATTTCCGTGCAAAGACTTGCATGTTGGTGGTTGGTTCAGGGACTTGGCAGGGCTTGGCAGAAAGGTTGATCCGACAAACGCGTTGCCCCTGTTGAAGCAGGAGTTAGGAGCGCAGTTCTCAAGCGGATTCCTCGTCGAGGCATTGCCTTTCGCCATAGAGATGACAGGTTCTTGGAATACAAATTTGATGGTTGAAGGCCTATTACAACAACATACGTTGCACGTTGATCGCATCAAACTGTGCACAGATTGGCCGCACACCAGTGCGTTATTTGCGCTCAAACCATATACGCACTGTCAACCCACGAAGCCCAATCACTACCCACAGCTGTGGCAACGGTATAAGAGTTAGCCTGGCTTTGCGAGAGCATCGTAGCAAAGCTTGGGCGTTTAGCTCCAGAGACACCAGATCCAGTGGTGTTGTATTCCGCGAAGAGAATGTGGTCAGTGCGCTCATCACCCGAGTTCCAAACGGACCAAATTGCGGGGTTCAGGGGTAAGGTTATGATGGAGTTTTTGAATATCACCCTAAGCAAGAAAAAATGCGAAATCAGTTACAAAGGGTGAATGTGCTTTGAAAAGTGGATACGAACTTCGCATAAGCACCCCAAGGTCGACCCAGGAAGACGTTTCCAGCGGTGCCTGATGCAGCGTTGGGGGAGAGGATGATGCGGTTCGCGTTGAGGACATCTAGAGGATGGGGATGAGGTAGTGTTTTCTTTTGGATATGTTAGCTTGACAAACATATGGCGGCGTTGTCAGCCTCACGTCCAGACGCGGTGATATATCCCTTGCTAGATACCTGAGCTGGTTTTAGCACAAGTATATTTTTGAAGGGGCTGGAGTACTAACTGCGATTGTGTTTCCGCCGAAGTAAGCTTGGCCTTGAGGAGCGAGAATAGGTTAGGAAGGAGCAGAAAAGTGAGTGTCAGGAGATAACCAACCAAGTCGACCGAAGATGAAGTCCACGGCGCCCTGTAGACAGAAAATGTTAGCGGTCGAGATAATCCTTTTTTGAGCATTTTAAGGACCTCAATGTAACCCTTCAGATACACCTGAGTCCCTTGGTTCGAGTACCTGGAGTGTAAGATCAGGTCAGCTCCCATACTGGAAGGCACTTGACAGCAAAACAAAACGCACAACGTATCCTGGAATCCATAGAAGCCACAAGCGTACAACCCCGCACGGGTGCCATAGTTGCTGATAGCAATAGCCTGAGATCCTTGTCCATAGCTATTTTTCACATTGACATTGTACATCTTGAAGTCGTTTTTNATGGATTCGAATGGTACCGCTGGCATCATTCGAACCAGCCTGACTAGCAGGTATGCCAGCGGTGATAGTGACAACATTCGCCGTGTAGGCGTTCGTGTCAGTAGTATACCCGTAGATCTGGCAGACAACGAATCAAACAGTTCAGTTGGGCATCCACGCAAGGCTCATGAGAGGCAGCGCCGTACCGTCAGCGGTCCAGACCGAGTGATGTACACCTGCTCAGAGTACGTCCCAGGGTAGATGAAAATAGAACGTGATGAACTATCATTGGGAAGGGAATTCAACGCTGCGTTGATAGTGGAGAACTCTCCAGACGTTGTAGTGCCCGCACGAACGACAATGGCACCAGAAGGAGGCGACGTCCGGGATGCGGCGAACGCAACAACGCTAAACGCAAGGAGAGTGAGGAAGGAAGCGAGCATAGTGGCTTTGTGATGAAGAAACTTCGCAAAAGCGTAAAACTCAGACCTCTTATATATGTATGGCGTAGTGGATACGTCTACGCGCAAGCCCGGTCCATTTCTGTCACAAGATTTCTGTTATTCCGCTACGCTGAATGTCCGGGAGATGCGCATAGTGCGAAGGTGGAAGCCACCGGGCCGTCGAGAGATGTCGCTACGTTGTGGGGAGTGTTCTGGTGGGAGTTTCTCCGAGACGGCCAGCATCAATGGCAATACCATGTGAGCACGTCTTCGCGGACAAAAATGAAAGAGAAGACACGAATCATGATCAATCGGAAGCTTGAGGGTATGTATAAAGACTCAGGGACAAGGCTGACGGATGCAGATGTTCATGGATTCGAACTTTTAAGTTTCTGAGTGGAGATTGTGTTATTCAACACCAGAGATACGTGCTACATACGATGACTGAATTCCATCGTAGTTATCTCCGGATAAATCCCGTTATTGCCTCAGGTAGATCGAACGCGCTTGAAGCGCGGGGACATCCCCAGCTCAGCTTAATATGGGGCCGCAGCGGCTTGACACTGGAAAAAAAAGAGTTATATAAATGGATGGGATACTTTGGACTTGGGGTTACTCACGGCCTTCAGTTGCTCAAGATACCATGTGCATGACTGGAGATCTGCCTTTTCGAGACACTTGGTGAATTCTGAAAAGACAAGATGGTCCATAAAACACAAGTGGACCTGCTGGAAACTAGTCTTACATACCTTTAGCTTGGAATTCACAGCTAGGCGTTGCCATCTGTTGCTGCTGAGCTGGGGGAGCTTGTTCCGCAGGTGCAGCGGCATGACTGCTTCCACCAAATAGCATGCTTGAGATACCGTGGCCGATGGTTGATCCTACGGCTACTGAACCAGCCGTGGCAGCCATCTGAGCAAGCATTCCGGGTTGCTGAGGCTGAGCAGTGGTAGGGTGTGCAGCAGCTGGGGGAGCTGGTGCATGATGCGCTGGAGGTTGTGCATAGCCAGCTGGTGCAGCTGCGGTATGTGCTCCCCTGGATTGTGGGGGAGGTGCAGCGGCGGCGGGACGAGGAGCGGGACGGCTGCTACGGGAAGAACGCTGTGGACGTCGTCGTCAGCAACGAGCAGTAAAAAGAGTTTTCCGACTCACGGCCATTTCGATGTGATGGTGGTTGCGGTGAAAGATGCGAGCTGGTGGTGGATGTCGAAGAAACTTGTAGAAATACTTTCGTGTCGGAAGGAACGACGCGTGGAAGATGCCGGCGTAGTTCGAAATACCCGGCCGGCATCTCTGAGAAAAGTCTCACAGTCACAAATATGTTCTCACAGTCAATACAGCGTTCAAACGTTCACTTCAGTCTGCCTCGGGTGCAAACTCGATCACTTTCATTGGTCGGCTGCTTGTCATGATACCCTCATATTTGCTGACAACATGTCGCCGTTCGCCCACCTTCTTCGTCGTACCCTCGAGAAACATTGCCGTTACGTGTAGAACGTACTCGACGACGACGAAGCCGCATCCTCCGAAATCCGAAGCCAAGGCGCGTCCCACCGCTTCGCCCCCTCCGTCAAACACAAAGCCGAGACCCACCACGGCAGTCAAGGGAAGGGTTTCCTCGGAACATAACCCAAAACATCCCTCTTCGTCAGCATCGCGAGTTCATGCTCATCCGGAAGCGAACACTGGACACCATGCGAAGCAAAGCGCGCCAACAGATGCGGAAAAGTCGGAAGAGGATATCATGAAGGAGCAGTTGGCCCAAATTGACCAAATGATGATGATGGAAAAGATGTTCCCAACGACTGATCCATGGGCTCAGAAAGTGGACACCTTGGGTGCGTGCTTAGAACTTCCATTCGGGCCTTGACTTATCCTGAACGACAGACGTCGAGCTGCCCTACTCCGTCAACCCGTTCAGATTCTCGGAATACCCAAATCTTCGCGCCATGTTTGACCAATTCCTTGCAAACCGTCAAAATGCCCTGAAAAGCGCGACGAGGTTAGACCAAGTATGTCTCAGCGTGAAGCCAGTCTAATATGTTGTCGTAATTTGCAGTATGTGGTCTCTGGCCGGGGCCAATGCATTCCCAAACGTCGACTTATCAAGAACTGGTTTCTTTGGCAAATTGTTCAAGTGGCCGTTCCACGTATTTAGAAGTCGGTCTACAAAAGCTGATGCGTGGATTGCGCCATGGCGTCTCGACGCGTTGAGCTCGTACATTGAGCTCAACCAAGCCTCAGCCGCGTATGGAGTCCTTGTGCATGCGGTCAATATTCCAACCTAACCAATCCTTCCGTAGCAATGACGTCAAGCTCATCAAAACCTATGCGATCGACGCGTATCAAGACAATCAACTAAAACTTCTGAAAAGACGCAACCCCGATTTCCACTACAAGTGGCGATTCCACGGTGAAGTGTCACCCACGCGGATACTCTCCGTTCGTGCTATGGAGGGATACCTATCTCCTGAAGAACCTCGATTTGGGAATCGGTACATGGTACACATTCTTGTACGCTTTGACACGGAACAGGTCAGCTGAATAGCTCCCTCGGACTACTTTCATAGTCTCATCCAGTTGTGTTTACAGAGCCTTGAGATTTACGATCGTCAGGGCAACCCCCTCCACGCCCATAAACCCGAGGACAACCAGGGCAAGAAGTCTCGACTGAATGTCCCAGCTGAGAAACGCAGAGTCACGGAATACCTCGTCTTAGAGAGAAGGATGTGGTACAATACTCCTTGGGCTATTCGAGAACAGATTTGGGAGAGAGCAGGGAAGGCTCGTGTTGCTGCGTAGTCTAAGCAAAGTCACTCCGTCTGCATCTATCTTCTAATGGCGTATAGATATCTAATTTATTCTACCATCATCTTTCGCAGTATGCGGTATTGTTCGACGCCGAATCCTCAATGGATTCGCGACTTGTCTAAGGTCAACCCTCTCGCGCCTCGGACCTTGAGCACGCGGTAGTGTCCCGTCACTCCCTATGATTCACCCCCGTTCAATAAAAGGTTTTCACGGACAACGACGAGGATAACCCAGACTCGATTCATTTTTCGGTCTACTTCGTTCTTCAGCCTGGTCTAGTCTATCCCCGACAACTATCAGAGGGCCTCAGGATTATATGAGTGGCCCTAGCGTGTTTGTTTCCTTGAAATCAGAAGCAGTCGCTGTTTTCTTCCTCTATAAATTGCCTCTGGCATTACCAGGTTCATTCCAACTCACCACTAGTTTTCTCCCTTTCGAAGCCTCCAGCGCAATGAAATTCTTGGTCGTCTTTTTCGCTGCCGTCATGGCTGTCATGGCTTTGCCCCAAGGCTCAACCGATGATGTCCCCGATATCGAGGAACCATTCAAACTTGGCATCGGAGCGCCATGTACGTTACGCTATCTAATTCTCCTTATACCCTCAGTTGACTAACAAATCGTCTTGACACAGGCATTCGGGCTAAGGTACGAACGGAATGATTTCCTGGATAGCGTCTTACTTATTCCCATTGCAATTGACGTTTGCTTACAGCATCTCTGTGAGTATTTCTTCGTCTCTTTTTCGCATGACACACAATACTCAATGACCTCGCGCCGTTTCTTTCATTAGGTCAAGACCACCTCCGTTGCTGCTATTCGCACGCGAACGCTAATGACACCGTTGAATACGGAAAGTAAGCTCATCCCTATAACCCAAAGCGTCGTCCCTCAGTTAATGTATGATATACCTAGATGCATCCCTCTCGACCGCGAGTGCCTTTAAGTTTAACGACATCCGCAACTATAAGCTACCAAACACACTGCATATTGCCACTAGTTTACCAAGTCAGAAAGAAGCTTTTAACAATCGAATAATTGTTCCCTTTGATCCCATCGACCGAGCTCAGGCCCCCGACGGCTCGACGGTATCGTAACGGAAATGCCTGTCTTTCCGCATCAATGACCCGACGTTTCCGTCAGCGCTCAGACGCTGCGCATGAGAGATGAGAGCGGTGAACTGACAGCGCGCCCCTTCATCTCCATGGGTCGTCTGTGCCACGGCGGGCACTCCCAAGGACGGGTTTCGAAGCCGTCATCTGATTTCAGCAGATACTTCCGGCGGTGTGCCCTGAGATTCTGGCGTGCCCTCCAGCCTCTCGGGTCCCTCCCTGCTCTGCTTGTGTCAATCGATGTTCTGTGTCTAGAAGTGACCTTGTCGTGACTTTCTCGCTCGACAGTCTGAACTTTGTCGTTCGACCTCAATCCAATCCTTCGCTTTCCAAATTCGGACCTTACCCAGGCTCATCACAAGTAGCACCCTCTTTTCAAGTATGAAACCTCTACTTGATTCCAGACTTTTCAAACACTCTCCAGACACCTTCAACCATACGTTTAACAATCAACATCACAAGCTATTGGTCTCGAACCTGTGAAATAACGTGTATTTCTCGTTCAAAATTCCATAGACATCGAAAACTCGCTTGACAGGATGGCATGATGGCCGCTTTCATGACATCGTTCGCACTACTGGCTTGCCCATTTTATCCTCCTAGGACTTAGCGGTTTTCTAGTTGGTTTTACGGCAAACTGGGAAACATCACGACTGACTGCAACTTGACATCTCATGATCAAGAATACGGCACTTCTGCAATTAAATTTATCCACGCCGCCCACATTCCCGGTGAGATTTACCAGCGCCAGGTGGAGCCACCACTCACGTTCGTCGCTCGTCCAGAACGCCGTCACATTGGCTTACAGTGGCTACTGTTATCATTACGTTTTCAACTCAGCATCACGACACCCATTCGGACTTCGCTTGATTCGGTGCTGATGCGTACAATACTTTCATTCATTCACTCGTTCATTCATTCCTTACGCGTCTAACGGCCTGACTCCTCCTTACTCATGGGAATGGTAGGTATCAATCTCAAGTCTTAGGTCCTAGGAGCTTTGCTATCACATGAGATCCCTTCAATGCGGACATGGATCCGTTTCAACCTGTTTCACTCTAGCTCCCAGGCCAGCTGTAAAACGTATAAAAGGTCCTTAATAATGGAGCGAAACAATATCCTATCCGCCTCTCCCTCAAATTTTCAACGGTTCAACAAAAGTAAACCATGAAATTCTTCGCCGCCATCCTCGCATCTGCCTTCGTCGCCGTCGTCATGGCTCAGGATGAGCCTGCCCTTGGCTATGGTGGTCAATGTACGTCGAGGTTCACTGTCACCACTGACGGTCACAACTAACCCGTGTTGCTTCACATAGGTGGCACTATCGTTGGAACTGTGAGTACCACTTCGTACGCCGTCCCCTCGTCATTACTCATCCTATCTTCCCGTTCTTCTAGGCCCCTTGTAATTAACAACAATAGCACCTTCACTCACCATTCAGATAGCTCATATCCATTTCTAAACAGGCCAAGACGGTATGAAATGCTGCTACGTTGGTCCCGACAACGGAAAGTAAGCCACCATCCTCTTGCACTTATATACCTGCGTTTCTCAGCGAATTTCTACTCAGATGTGTCTACAAATCCCAAAAGGGATTCCAAGGAGAACGCTGCCTTTTCGAGTGAAGGGATTGGTCCATGTCACCAAGATTATACAGTGATGGAGAGACATAGTATAATGATGATGATATATAATGCGTAGTAATTGCGTCTGATCCTCTGCCTCTATTGGGCCACAGCTACCAGAATATAGGGGCGACTGATAGGAGTCAAATGTCGCCCCTATCAATTTACCAGTCCTGAGCCGCTAATCGTTCCTCGGAAGGACGTTGTTGTGCCTGGCCAAACGAGCTTGGAGCCTCGGGAAGATGCACTGTTTCCTGTGCGTGCACGCGGGCTACCCATTCCAGTTGCCAGTTGGGGATGTGCTCATCACATCGTGTGCGCATGCGGGTATGTGCTCTTTCATGATCATTGACATGTAACTACTTACTCCAGCACAACTGACCTGTCTGGCTCGACTTGAGGCTGAGAGCGAGGCCCTGAGCCTTCTCTCGACACGAGCAAGAGTTCAGTATCGTTCAGGTGGTTGGGAGACGGAGTCACACCAGTTCCGTACAGCCTGCTGTGTCACCTGAGAGGGCCACGCTTCAAAAGAAAAGAACCTTAGAGATACTATCCGTAGTAATTATAATGGTACAAAGTATTCCGTAGAGCCAAAGGTGAAAAAATTATCAAGGGAATGTGGTATCGCAGTCAAACACGACTGGACTGTGTGGTAATGTTGTGAAAGAGGGGAAAGAAGATGATAGGGTATGATGTAGTGTGGGGTTCATGTGGGCTAGAATACAAGGTGCAGAGTCGCATCGTGAAGCGTGAATGGGGAGAACGGGAACGTGGACAGTGGAAGGCAGTGGAGAGACCCAAAAGAGTAAGTAGAAAGGGGGGCAGTATGTACATACATGAAGTGTTATCCGGCATTCTCGGTTTGTAAAATGAGTTGGAGTGGAGGCTAGTGTCCCGAATGAGTAGAAACGAGAGTTATTCTCCCTTTCGAGATCCGGGCATTAACGGTGGTCGCCGAACTTAATCGTTTCGCCTGATGATTGTCATTAAGCCTGGGACTCCCTTGGCGTTCTCGAGCGCGACGGGCTTGTGGGGGTCTGGGATGGCAGAGCGCGATGCAGAGGCCGAGTAGGATATCTGAGCGAAAAAACAAACAAACGGTGAATAACTGCACGAAGGCTGAGAGGACAGTGAACCTACTATGACTTTGTACGGGGACAGTGCCTTTGTCCCCTTCTTTGATATCGTGCATTTCCACCTAAAGGGTGTTTTGGTCAACGTGACCGTCACTCTCAGGCGAGGGGGACTCACATTTCATCAACGAGAACGTTTGCACCAATGCTCTCCGCTTGCTGGTACAAATCCATCCTCGACGCCCTCAACAAAAGGTCAACATTGACTCCACCCACGCAAGTATAGACGTCTTTCTGGCTCATAGCGACTTTACGCAGTGACACGCTATTCGGATCCACGTATTGCGGGTGATTCAAAGGCGAGTCACCAGACGAAGAAACCAAAAGGATCCTCGAGCCGCCTCCTGGCGATGGCGGTGGTGAATTCGGTGAATTTGGAGTCTCTGAAGAGCTGGATGTCTGTCGATGGGCACCAGAAAGAGACGACCTCGCCTGAGACGATACCCTGCGCATTTTGACAAACATGGAAGCGACGCCGGGGAATGTTAGATGCATTGTACGCGGAACGCTGTGGTCAACGACGGTTTCGGTGTTGGACGATTCTGGATGAGAAGAGGCGATTGTGGGCGACGTCGAGCGTGATTGCCTCATCGCTGTAAGAAACGGCGAGTGTGGCACGAAAAAAGAGACTCCACGTTCTAGTCTGGCTCGCCAGGCTTAGAGTATACACTCGGAGTTTGGATCCATTTCCTTTTTCGGCGTCCTGCGGTCTGCACGTCTCCTCCTCGCCCCCTACAATTTGACTTGGGGTCGTTCACAATGGAGTAGCTGGAGAGTTAGTTAATGGTAGAGTATCCCCGCAAGCTTAAGCAAAATATGACGAGGGTGGATCTCGCATACCGCATCATCATGCAGCACATGGAGTTCATGATGTCTCCCCGAGGATGTTCCAGGCTCATCCGGCTAAGCACCACGACGTTCCGAGGGACGCTCGAAGGCTCAGAAGGGTTCGGGAGGCATCATGGAGCCTGCGCGGAATCCTGAGTATTAGGGGGACCACAAGGGGGAGGCACTCTCAAGAATGCACCAATATCTAACTCGGCTTGTCTACCCCCTTATACTTTTAACGGGGTATTGGTTCGCCACCTAAGACCCAGCAATAACCTCGGTAATGTCCTCCCATGGTTCTTCATCCGCCTGCATCATCTTTTGGTGATCTTCTTGCGACACTACCGCCAGCTGATGTCCAGCCCAGGGGCCTCGTTGACTACCATAGCACGGGTCTTCTTCGTAGCGTCTGCCATCAGGGTAGCCGTATGCAGCCAAGAGAGGAAGGATGCCATTGAAAGGGGTGGCTTTAGTTTGGCGGATGTACTCGTTCGTCGAAACATTGATCAACACGCGCGGCCGGATGGTAGTAAAAAGGAGTGACATTCCAGTGGTGAGACTGACCGCGTTATAGTAATCTTCGCGTCGACCGAAGTTTGTAGACAATTGCCGAAGTCGTACTGAATCGTCAAGAAAGCATCGTTGGCTCATGCATTCGAATGTCGCCTCGGCGATTTTATAGAGTCTGTCCTCATCCGATGAGTCGAACAAAGCTGTATGCTCGGCTTCAGAGAGGAAGGTGTCTGGAAGGTCGCTGGACTCATCCCCGACGAGGATGATTCGGTCAAAGGCCCAAGGGGCCCGGAACTCTGCGACCCTTGCGACGTACTGGGTGTACGCTATTGCAAAGAGTTGGGAGTTCGTGATTGCGAACATGACAAAATCAAAATCAGATAGCTCCTCGAAGATGAGGGCAATGACTTCTGAAGGAAGCATGCACAGGACTCCCAAGTGACGTTCTTCGGTCGGACGTCCAGCGCTGTCAAAGGAGGGGGTAAGTTCTACGTGTAGGTGCAGCCACGAGTTGTTGAACATTTACCGGAGACCTCGTAGACTTTGCTCCAGGGAGTCTTCCAGTGGTAAAGGCCTTTCACAGGTAGAAATCCAGGATGCGATGTCGCACCCGTTTACTGGTGCCCATTTCCCTATATCACCGGAAGTCTGCCCTTTATCGACATTCACACTAGTTGTATTCTCCTCTTAGTGCTCAGCGTGTGGTGCCATGAGAGGAAGACTTACAACGCGAAGAACTGACCCATGATGAAAGACGGAAAGGGGAGGATTTGTACAGTGTGCATTCGCATCACGTGACCCAAAGTTCGTATATAAGACCACGACTCTTCGACTGTGGTGGTTTGTTTCCAGCCATGTCGTCCTTTGCACACGTCGTCATTCGTAATTGCGTCTCATCCAACAATTCTCTTTGCTCACTCCAACTCGCCGCTGCACAATCTTTCCCATCCTCACGGTTTACTTGTGGACCGGATGGCTCGGCCTTGGAAGCCGACTGGTCACCTCGCCCTGTGCCAAACAATGATTCGCGGCTTGAAGTGACCTTAGGATCTTTCATCGCCGAAGGACGCATCGGAATGACATACACCGCTCGCGTCAACGTTGCCACTGATGGCAATGGCCAGGATATTCGGAGTCTTACAGGAAAGGACGTTGTTCTCAAGTTCGCCAAACCCCAGTTCGCCCGCAGCCTCGCCCGCGAAGCCTGGTTTTACGAATGTCTCGAAGAAGCTCAGGGCACAGCCGTTGCTCGCTGCTACGGATGCTTTACCGCTTCTCTCGATTCCAGTGTCCGCACGGATCTGCTGCCTTGGAAGGAAATTGCCCTCGAATACCAAGAAGTCGATTTCGACGAACTAGGAATGCCTTCTGAAGATGTGTTACCAGACGACGAAGATCGGGACTACTTCAATGACGGACGACAATATTATCTTGCATCACCATGGCTGTCATGGAGCCCGACTCAGGACACAGCGGCCGTGCTAATCCTAGAGAAGCTCGGGAAAAGATACCCCTCCCAGGAACCACCTGCTCTGCGGGAGGAATACCGGTGCGTTTATGGTTGTCTTGTCTGCGACCTTCGGATTTGATGCATGAGTAGGGCTGATCTGACAAAAGTACTGCAAGATGTTGGGATGACTGGCGTCTGGCACCAAGATGTCACTTACAGCAACACTTTACGCGCACCAGAGCATGCACCGATCTGCCCCAGACATGGTCACCCTCACCAATGGAGAGTTATTGACTTTGATCGTTCAATGCGATTTGACTTGAGTGCAGGACTTTGGCAGGACAAGCTCTATACCGAAATGCAGGCACAGTGGGCTTTTAGGGATAGATCGTTCTGGGGGGATCCCTTTGCAGACGAATGATTATGTTTCAACAATTTTTCAAAGTAGTAGTGCACTGTCTTGTGATCTCTTTCAATCGTTGTATGGCTCATCCAGGGATTTATACCATCCGGTGAACCGCTGAATCAGTGGGAGAGTTGGCGAATTCCAGTGGCCCGTGCGAGGGTGCAGTGGCCGTACGCGTGTTAGTGTTGGAGAAGCACCTTGGAGGAGCCAGCGGTTCGTTCATGCATGCATTTCCCATCATCTCATACTGAACGCAACGGAACAAAGCCAAAGGTGGAGCCGCTGTGGTTTAACGTTTAACGTTTAACATCGAGATCTCTAGATAACACATACTACAACACTTTACGCGCACTGGACAGCTCACCAATTTGCCAACAATATGAGCATCCCCACCATTGGAGAAGTATCAACTTTCACTAGTCAGTGCGATGTGATGGTGCAACCTGATTGCCGAGGATCAACTACATGCGAACAATGGCTCCCAACGACCTCAGCCTGTCAATTCCTGTTTCCATGCGTCCACACAAAATAAACTCAGTGTTGGAATAACGCATATGATCTCAGGGCGTGCCACACATGGAAATGGGAGATCACTACTAACCAGCTTAGAAATTTGTAGCCGCAGAAAGATACCTGCATTGAGGTTATTCGCAAGCGTCCATAAAACCAAGCGAAGACGGCCTCACCGTCAAGCTGATGACCCCAACGATTACAATGCCTAAACTTTGAAAATTAAGTCATCTATCAGCTCAATCAGACTGGAGGCGAGGCCGAGGTATATACCTCGTATCCACTGAAATACTGGTAGAAACGGCGGACAATGTTTGTCCACCGACGATCCACGAGAGAGTGGCATAACCAGTCATGGTCATGACGTTCAACACACATGGAACGAGCACGCCAAAGTACTTATGGCGCATGAAGTGCTGACGGAACGAAGGGAGAACTAGCTCACCCGAAGCTGTACCGAGCTTGAATCATTTGCCGAAGACTTAGCTTAGGACCCCAAGTGCAGCTGTCGTAGTTGAGAAGGATTCAATCGTCGAGTACATCCGACGAGAATCTCACTCACAAATAGGCAGGAAAGGCATTGAGGACAAGATTGAAGAATAGAATCACAAGGAAAGCGTCACGCAGACCAAATCCGTATGACGGTGCAAGGGCACCAATACTGAAGCTAGCATTTTGCGATTGGTGGTGTCAACCTTTAATGCACACGACCAATCGAATAATGAAGCATACCACGATATGTTCAGATTGACTGACAGGAATGTGGCCCTCAGTTTCAGCGTTGTACTCCCCTATTGTCTATCGGTGCGCTCGTCTGCCGAAACTGGCTGAATACCTGCGCATTTCGTCAGTCAAGACGACGAGTCAAATCGGAAAAAATTAACCTCGAGCTTCATCCCCACCTTCGCAGCTTCCTAGAAATGTTAGTTAAGAAGCCCTCCTGTCCTTCCGCATCGGTTTCCACAGAACGATCGTAGTCCTGTTTCTCCTGGGGATATAGTCTTCCTTCATCGTGAGTGAGGGATGATCGATGACGCTCGACTTCACAGGACCTTAGGAAGCATCTACTCTTTAAAGAAGAGAAACCGAGCTTCGGCGGGTGCACGCGCTATTTAGGTTACGGGCCTAACCCCCTTGGTCAAAGCTGATTATGATTCCATGAGCTAAGAAGATCTGTAGGTCTAGCTCAGAAGTAGTTACACATGTGCTTAAGTTCGTCAATTCACATTACCTCTGTGTTGACTTTCTTGTCGTGGTCCTGGATTACGATTCAGCTCGAGGTCCACAAGAGCCCCTAAGGGAGTAGCGCCCACGCTTGAGGTTTGCAGCAACCCAAGTCGAACCACAACCTAACGCGTCTACGATACAAGAAAGTTGCCAACAACGTCCATGTATCTTTCTCTCTCCTCCCAGTGTGGCATATGACTTGAGTTTGCGAACTTGACCCACTTGACCTTGTCAATTCCCCAGAAAAATGGCGCGCACACCTCGTCGGTCATGTAATCGTGCTCCCCATTGACGAGCAGCGTCGGAATGTGTCGCATTAGATGTATTCTATCCGTGATATCCCAACGATCTGCGAGGCCAGTTTCTCCATTTCGCCTACAGAATGAAGGATCAGTGGACTCCAACGCGAATGCTTGGAGGAAACGAACATGGCATCGAGGACCGTTGGATCCACTTCCGGCTGGCCCAGCGAATGGACGACTTCTGCTGGGAACGGACTTATTCTGCAAGCGAATGTTTTCCAGAAAACGAGCATGTTGGTCTTGTATTCGTCGCTCTTCGTCGTACCAGCCTGCTCATGTTTGGCTAGAACCTCTTGCACGTCCTCCGGGAGTTTCTTGCGAAGTCGAGCTATCGCGTCGTTACGCAGCTTTGCGCTTGCCAGGCAATCCATTAAAACCAAATGGCGTAGCCCTTTGGGCTGTCTTCGAACGATAAACTCGGAAACCAAGGTTCCGCCCCATGAATGCGCTATGATATTGAAGTTGTTGGTGATGTTGAAGTAGGAAAGCAGGTTTTCGAGTTCGTCGATGAAGAGGTCGATGCTCCAGAAGGAGATGTCCTTGGATTGGAGATGAGTCGAACGACCGCTGCCGAGTTGGTCGTAGAAGATAATGGCTGTCTGCGGAGTCAGGTCGCAA